>SNQJ01S0067678.1:27897-65866 GCA_010110895.2 Picea sitchensis | reverse complement strand
TTTAATCCATCTATGTGACTACCTTTTAACCAGTCAATGGGATATTTTCTGTTCTTATTCTGATTTTCTCATTTATTTTATTACCTTGAGCCAATTTTCAACCACCTTATTCAAAAACCAAACCATAAAAACCCTCAAAACACTTTTGCAATAAACTGTTGATGCCCTAGCTTTCCCTCTCACAGTCAAGTGCAACTTTAGGGACTAACATCTTTTGGCGCCGTTGTCGGGGACGAAGACATGAAGTTTTTATCCCTGGGAGAACGACAACGATCAGATCCGCTTCTTGATGGTGAACAGGAAGGGGATAGATACATGACTACAGATCTTTCACCATGGCGACTCCACTGTTTAAAGATTAATAGGCGACTCCACTGGATCCAAGCATGGAAGCCATTATGGCTCAAAGCTTTGCTTTTAGTAATTTTTCAGATGCCATTGGTTTTCCAAACCCAATTCTTAGTAGAGCTGAATGGGAAGGTATCCTTCCTACGTTTAAAGGCGAAGATTGGGAGGTTTCGACTAAGCATCTACTATATTTTCATGAGTTTATTCATGGACATCAGATTGTGCATGAGGATGTCAAGATCAAGCTTTTCAGATACTCGTTGAAGGGAGAAGCCCTCGACTGGTGCAGATCACTTCCAGCTTTAAGTGTTAATTCGTTCGCAAGTTTTCATGATACTTTCAATATATTTTATAAAGAAAAAATTTCAGCTGAAAGTCTTTTTGAAAATTGTTGTGATGTATTTGAGAAGCATATTCAACAGAAACTAGAGTTTTCATCTGTTTGCAAGGAAGATCTGCCAGATACCATTGATGATAAGACATATGATTGCATAGTTGTAGATGCATTTGATCTTGTTCTTGATGCACCTGCAGTTTCTGATTTGAATGGAAAAGCTCATGTTTATGATGAGTATAAAGAACAAGTATTTCCTCAACACATTGTTGATAAAGTTGATACACATAACAATATTGATGAAGGTTATCAACAACATGTTATCTTTATTGTGATAGAAGCTGAGCAGCAACAGATTTATGAAAACAACCTGCACATTAGTCATGAACAATTGAAACCAGTATATGGAAACAGTCCTCAATCTGATGAGGAGCATCATGAGCATCACAAAACTGATAGAGAAATGTTCCAACAACAATTGATGCTTGCTTCTGGGTCAACTGTTGAGCAGTGAATATATGTATTTATAAAACTTGGAAATGACATTCATGATCAACAACCTAATGAGATCAACTATGAGGAAAAGCACCCTTTTGATTTTAAAAAGCCAGGTAAGATCATACATGAATTTTATGATCTAGTTGCTACATGGATAGAGTCATTATTCTCAGTAATGCCATATATTACAAAGTTTGGCATGATGGTTTGCAACAATAAACATGAGCTGGTTGCAGTTTCCTTGTTGTATATTTTGTTCTCTTTTCATGTTTTTCGCTATGTATATGAAGACAGGTCAAGCAATTTGTTACTTGAATTATTTTTTTGGAAATTTATATATACCTGAAACATTTATTCTCAGCAGTTAGAGTCGGGTAGCATAGATGAATAAGCTCATGGCTGAGCATTTCTAGTTTGCACAATATGTGGGGTTTTCATCTAGTATTTGGTTTCAGTTTTGAAATAAAGACTCCATAACCCAATGGACTACGCACAACACAAAAGTTGTGGATGTCTGCAGAGCGAAATATTTGCATGGTCAGGATTGCACAAATGAGAAGAAATGATAAAGGCATGCTGGTCTGCAAGTTCTTGATGTCCCACAAGGAAAACATCATCCCTAGAAGGAGCCAGTGTTAGTATCTAATTTTGTCTTGATTTAGTGAGAAACCCTAATCCTAAACCCTTCCTACCTGCACTTTATTATCTGCTTTCATTTGATTTTAATCATTGTTTTTAGTGTCATATGGTTTGGAATAATTTATTTAAGTTTGGAGTTGTAAGACATGGTTTTAAATGATGTGTCCCTTTATATGCCTGTTTGAACTTTACAAATTCAAATTATGCTAAGTCATTAATAGCGCTATAGGAATAGCCTTATTCCCGTAGCGCAAAGATAATCATGCCTTGAAATGCGCCCGTCACCCAGATTTTGTTATGATGACACAGATCATGGTTTGAGAGTTCGCATGTGTCCCACAATAGCTTTGGAATCATTTTGTGATTCAAACCGTTACATAATTGGATCGCTCTGTACCCGCAAAGGACTCATTTCAAATCGTTCAATTCCCAAAGATCATTATCTAAACCCGCCACTTGTCATTCTGATTGTGTTGAATTATAAGCACATGTATTTTTCTAAGAAGAACTGTTATATGTTAACACTTGAAGTTTGTAAATTCAGAATCTAATCAGTTCTTGTTGTAGCATCGTGTTTCATGACGCCTAAGAGAAGTGGGTAAGTGGTCAGATTGGAACCTGAGGGCATCGAGCTTCTTGAGGCATATCCGCAGATGGCATAGAGATTTAGATATGTTGGTTGGTTTGAATTCCTCACTACCTTCCAAGGTCACGACGAACAGGTCTCCATGGAGTTTGCATTGAACTTTGATGCTCACAAGGTGGAGATAGGGAAGATGTTGATGCTGGTGACAGAACAGACAATTGCTAAAGCTTGTAGATTGGTGGTTGGAGGAGAAAGATGGTGGAAGAAAGAGCATGTGGTTATAGAGTTTGTCAATCAATTCCTGCTTCCAGATAAGCAAAATCCAAATTGAAGAAGGGGAGTTCCTCGCAGCTAGATTAGACCTGAATGACACACTTCTCTGATCGTTATCCACAAGTATATCACCTGTGAAGGTAGATTTTCACTAGTCTATATCTACCACATTAGGATATTAATGCATCTATATGGCGATTATCCCTTAAATCTGTTGGCAAATACTGAACAAGCAACGAATGCGTGTTGATGGTTGTTGTCATTAATGGCAACAATGAAGATGGCAGAATAAGAGATTCAAATGTAAAGCTCAGGAGGAATAGCATGGAAGAAGACGCGCGCAGAAAAGCTCGAGATACAGGAGTCTGCAGAGGAGAAGGAAGATGGTGACCGTTTGATCCGGATTTATGTAGGAACACAATGAAATACAGAAATACACATAAACGCAGAGATGCAGCGGAAATAAGACTTCATTTCATTAATAACAAATGACTGAAATATGCTTACAAACAAAATGTAAATAAACTAGCTAAGGGCGTATTTGGTGGCTTATCTCACGAGAAGAGATGTGGTTGCTACTTCTCAGTGAAGATGATTATAATGAGGCTCTAGGGCCTTTTTACAATAGATGAGATGCCAAAATTCATATGCATCCAAAAGGAAACCTAACCCTAGGAGATGAAGCACTTAAAGTCATGAATTTGGATTTAGACGAGTTAATTTTTATCAACTTCGAGGTCGTAACTTTTACCATCTGATCTCCGTTTTAGGCGTCAATGATAGCTTCGTTGGAAAGGTATTGTCGGAGATTCATTTTGGGGCCTCAAGTATGCAACTGGCTATCATTGAGAACCTCGATCCTCAAAAACCTTCATTTACGCCCTCAAAAAGGCCAGGAGTTAAAACACACTTCAAAAATGAGTAGAATTGCCAAAGGTGTGAGAGAAAGGCTGTTTTGAGCCAGTTGGAATAATTAGGTGGCCACTAATGTACATCTGGATCAATCCTCCCCTCCTTAGGAAGCAATGGTACTGGCTGGTGAGTTCCTCCATGAGATGAGGAAACTACATTGAACTTGGTCCCTGGTGAGCCATTTGGCTTGGTGAAGGAGTTGGCATCCTTTGACAACTAGATATAGCGGTATCCTTTTTTTCCGGGTGTGCTTGATCTATGTATACATGATCTGATGGTTATAGCTTGTTCCATGCAGTCTGTGTTTAACGTTTTTGGTGTGAGTTGTTTTGCCATGTAGGATGTGTCTAGTAGAGGTGGAATGCATTTGGAATGAGGAATGGTGCGTCTTGAGCTCAAGGCATTTGCCCCTCCCGGCCTTGGTGATGGTGTATTATATCGAAGTGGAATGAGAAGCTTGCGGTGGGGTCGGTAATCCTTTTGCAAATCTTGACCACTTTGTTGGCCACTTGGAAGTTGTGTGGCACAATATGTTGATCGTAATAATGGTATTGCTTGTACTTAGCATTAGCTCGTCAAGATGTCATGAACTTGTTGGCCGGATGTGTTGAATGTGCTCAATGAATTTGTTTGCCTTATCGCCTCAGACTGGACATGAAATTTGAATCTTCCACAAGGTAGCCACAAAATGGCAAGCTATGTCGATGGGGCCCAGTATTTGGAATCCCAAGCCCACTTGAAAGAGACTGTGGCTAGATTGAGCTATGGAAGCGGTTGTAGGCATGTTGTACATAGGGGAGGCTCTCATCCAGCTAATGGCATGGATGCTTTGAATTGTACATATGCATAATGTGTACAATCATTGATTGGCTTGACCTCACATTGCAGCCCATCAATTTCTGGATGGAAAGGCTGTGGACTTAGTTGAAGCTTGGTGTCCAACATCGACCCGGAGAATTTTGGACCAAAATGTCTTGAGAACCTCTTGTTGTCTCGATATGAGATGATACACTGTGGGATCCAAAAGTGTACACACACTCGTTCAAGAAGAGTTTAGCGGTGGCAACCTAACGTGATATTCTTCTTGTAAGCCATCATAATGGACATCTTAGTCGGTCAATGACCACAAAAACCACTGATCTCGTACCATGCTTAGTAGAAGGAAGGCGAACTATATAATCAGATATGGATTCCCAAGGTCGACTGGGGGTGGAAGTGGAGTATAGAGGCCTTGCTTCTTGATGGTGGTGGTTTGGAAATAAGCATAGCGATCACGGGGACTTATTGTACTTCCAGAACTGTCTTATCCGGGGATTGACGATAAATGCACTGCGGTCGCCCGCGATTTTCGACCGAAATGCCCGGCCATTTGATTGTAGTAAGCCTCCCAAATCATCTTGGCACTCTCACTTGAAGGAACACAAAAGGTGAAGTGACAAGGTAGGACATCCTAGAGGTGAAAATTGGGAACCTGATCACCCTCTAAGAGTGTATTGTATGTGTGGCGGTGGATCACTTGTGTGAAATGACCAATCGAAGTCTCATGCCCACAAGAGTTGAGCGCAATGGTTACTTTCATGATGGGTGAATTGGCCGAGAGGCCCGGTCTAAAGTGTAGTCTTGCCTTCTTTGTACCAATGTTCAAATAAGCTGATTGCGGTATGGACCACTTACGATGGCGATGGTTAACCAGCGTAATACACGTATGAGCTGAGGGTGCGGTGGAGTGGTGTGGATAGTAGTTTCCCTTGTCTTATTACTTCCATTAGACAAGCTTTCACAATGGAGACCATTTCTTTGTCTTAAGTGGGATACTTCCAGACTATGTCAAAAAGTGTCTCAACGTGATATCACAGTGGATGCCCATGTTGAGTAGGGCGCCCCAATAGCACTTAATTGAGAGGCATGTCTCGATCTCAAATGGTTGATGCGGTGCGGTAGTGTGAGAAGCGGGTGTAGAAGCCCGGTGATGTTTCAACTCTGAGCATGTTGAGATTGAGACCAAAAGAATTTTGCTTCCAAGCTCACTCCTTGGTGACTTGACTCAAGGGCCAAGTGATATGAGAGAATCCCAACACAAACTGCTTGGTGAAATAGGCAAGACCTAAAAGATGCAGACTCTGTTAGAGATTGGTTGGGGGTAGCCAATCCCGAATGACTTGAATCTTGTTTGGATCCACATTACCCAGCTCATCAATAATGTATCGAATCTTGAACTGCAGGTTATGCCAAGGGTGCATTTCTCCAAATTGGCACACAACTTGTGTTGCCCTAGTGTTTGGAGGAACATCGGATATGGTGGAGGTGCTCTTCCAGAAAATTAAAGTGAAGATCGGAATGTCATCCAAATACACCACTACAAATGAGTTGGTGAATGGCGCAGGATGTAAGTCCATTAGCCTCATGAAGGTTCTAGGGGCATTCGTCCTTTCTGAATGGCATGACCAACCATTGAAAAGGCCCTCCTTGGATTTGAATCTGCGGTCTTCCACACATCGGAAGGTTCGATTAATTTTGGTGATACCCGGACTTCAAGTCGATCTTACTGAAATATTTTTCCCCATGAGTTGGTCGAAGGTCATCGTCAGGTAAGGATGGTACCTAATCGAACCAATATTGATCTTATTCGGTCTTGGAATAATCAATGCAAAGTCTCAAGTCCCATCAATATACGCACCAAGACAATCCCGGGCTCCAGGCGATGAACTTCGATCCCGGATGTATTCTTTAATGCAATAGCTCGAATCGCCTGGTTGTTCATCATTCTCGAATAGAACGCCGATAGATGGGTCCATTGGGCAGCGGTGCACACGTGGTCGAATCGATAGGGTGCCCATTTTGTGATTAGAGCACCTATGAAGGTGAAGATGTCCTCATATCCTCCGACTATCATCTGTTTTTGATGGGTGGTGCCTTGTAGGTCATGGCCATAGTCTTCCTATTTCCCCGAGGGTGGATCATCAACAAAACAAATTTCCTGGTTTGGGAGATGAACTGCATTGTTTTTCAGTAACCAAAGAGGTGGTGGTGGGCGGTGCTATCTCCGGTATCTGTACAACTTATTGCCCCAAAGTGATAATAATAATACTGTGACGAGGCCTAGACTCATACACAACATGTAAGCTTCCCACAGAAATTATGGATTTGGCCTAATAATACATGAAACATCAAGAACAGCATCATAATACCTCATTTGAAGGGCCGATCTTTGTAGGGAAAGTGACATTGTCGACTGACATGGAGATCACTCCCTTAGAGAAGTCATTCGATGGTGTATGACTATGGGTACAAATTTTTCGACAAATCCAATTGGTTGATGACCTCCATTGAGATTAGGTTCTTCTGGCTCCCACTGTCGACAATGAAGCTGTGATGGGAACCCTTTACCCATCTTGGAATGGAAGAGGCGGCTCTGCC
The DNA here is from genome assembly GCA_010110895.2 of Picea sitchensis. NCBI lineage: Eukaryota > Viridiplantae > Streptophyta > Pinopsida > Pinales > Pinaceae > Picea > Picea sitchensis. Next base: position 58,859 of record SNQJ01S0067678.1, on the reverse strand, counting down.
TCCTCTGGATCTTGGTTCCTCATACGGATCGCCGTGGTGGAAACGTGGCGTTGGGCTTACTTCGATGTCACTCCCACATCATTCCCCCTTGTCGGGTCCGATTAGTCAGACATGCATCAAATTCGAAGCCTTCTTCGGCCGATGGCCTTGGCAGGCTCCTTGTGTTATTAGGTGGAGCTCTTATGGAACATACACCACTTCCCCGTGTCTTTTGGCTTCATGGTGTTGTTCTGTGCTTGTGGCTTTAGCGGGTTGTCTGGGCTACCATGGCTTGGTCCTTTGTTCTACAATTTTGGTGTACCTTTCCCTTGCTTCTAATTCACAGACCCAAAGTCTCTCTTCTTCTTTTTGAATTTCTGCTCAATCTTGGCGGCATGTCGGTATCTACCACACCAAGTGATGAAATGTCGAGGAACTCCATTTCCTCTGAATGTATCTATCTGGAACAAGCTGCGGTACTTTAACATAAATGTTTCTAAATCTTTGATACTAACTTTGTCGCGTGGTATGAAACATATTTATCAGCATGCATCTTGGTCCCTTTGCTGCCAAAACGTAGTCCATTGTATGTACTAATCCTCATAGCTCACCATGGGATAATATTGTTCCTTGATGAAGCATCTCTGAAAGAATTTCAAGTGGGTGTGGATGAGAACAAAGAGGGTTATCCCTGGCCCTCTTGCTCCGCGTGGGTTTCCCACCAGTCCTTGAAATGGGGATGACTTTAGTCGAAAATAATCTTTCTGTGTGGAAAACTCAGAGCGAGAAATATCCTTCTAACAAAATTCAACCATCTATATCACACCATCTGCATCTATTTGGCCATCAAATATGGGAATGTTGAAGTTTACTTGTACAGCAAAGGAGTGGCACCTCAATTGGCTTGGATAGATGCCTTGATCGAGATCCAGTTGAAATAGGAGCAGGATTGTCCATCATCAGCGTTCCTTTGTTTCTCAAAGGGCCTCCTGAGGCAACATTTTGATAGGATCTCTGATCCCTCATCTTTCTTTCTTCCCCCATGGGAGGTCGTCCGGTGGTTCGCGATCTTGCAAAGGTTCAACCAGGTCGAGTCCCAACTCCTTATACCGTATCTGCGTTAGGGACATGCAAAGAAGGATCGAATGAGCAGACCACTCTGATACCACTGATACGTATTTATGTAGGAACACAATGAAATACAGAAATACACATGCTTGAGACCTAAGTGAAATGAACTTCGACATTAATAACAAATGTTGAAATATGCTTACAGACAGAATGTAAATATTCTTCTGGTGGTAGCTTATCTACGAAGAGATGTGGTTGCTACGCATCAGTGAAGATGATTACAATGAGGCTCTAGGGCCTTTAAACATTACTCATGAATTCAAAAAACCCTATACATCAAAAAGCCTAACCCCACAGGAGATGGCTTAAAGTCATGTAGACTGGTTTGGGCAAGTTAGTGCATCAACTTCGGTCATTAACACTGCATCGATCTCCATTTTAAGTGTGATAGCTCGTTGGAAAGGTATAAATCGAGGAAATTCATTTTGGGTCCTCAATCATTCCTTCGACTATCATTGGGAATATCAATCCCAAAAAAACTTCATTTAGGCCCCAAAATGGCCGGATTCAAACACACTAAAGTAGTAAATTGCCAAAATTGCCAAAAGCTGTTTTGAGCCCGTTCGGAATAGGTGGGTGGAGATTGATATCCACCTGGATCAGTACTCCCTCTTTAGGAAGCAATGTGGGTCCCCATTGATTTGAGTTCCTCCATGAGATGAAACTTCTGTTGAACTTGGCCACTGGTGAGCCATTTGCCTTGGTGGGGAGTTGGCTGCTTTGACTTCTTCGATATAGAGGTATCCTTTGTTTTTTTGGTGTTAGCGATACGTATCCATGATCTGATCAGTTCGGCTTGTTCCATGCGGTCTGGATTTAACTTTCTGTTGGTGTGAGTTGTTCTTCCATGTCGGTTAATACAGTGAGGTGGAAAGTGGGGCGAAGGTATAGTTTGTATGGAGATGACTCGATGCTTAGTTGGTTAATGAACTTGCGATCATGTTCGATCAGAGATAATCCGCATGCCTTTTAAAGAACAAGACCAGTGGAGTAATTCGCGATGTGTAAAATCCCGATCTAATCTGAGCCATTGAGCTATCTGAACCATTGAATTTATGCACGAAGAATCGGGAATCGGGAATGCGACGCTTTCGCGATGTCAAAATCTTTTGACAACGAGAAACCAGAGAATACATAATATGCGATTTAGTGATTTAATCTCGGTAGTTTAAAGCAAGAGATGAGGGCCGTTGATCAAACTCTACAAACCGGAGTTTCGCGAATCCGGAGATGGTAAGGATTGCAACATGAGTTCTTGGTCGAAATATCGCGATATGTGACCTGTCATTATCGGATTGAGCGAAATTACATGCGGATCGTTGATTCATTGGCCTATGAATTTTGTATCCGGGCTTTATAAGTGAAGCTTGACATCACAATTGCTGAAATCGCGATGGTGGAATCCCAGGTGAGTATAGACGGGCTGGATAAAATCGTCGGAGGTCAACTATTCTCTCTGGGTTATGGCCGGAAGGTATGATTTGTTAGGTAGCGGACTCGGCTATAGAAAGAGATTAGTTAAGCGTTTAGGATGGCGATTGATTCGAGACAATTCTAGTTGTTCTTGCGAGAGAAGGATGGGAAGTGGAGCAGATCATATTAGAAAGTGTATAAAGAAAGCAGTGACGTGGGGTTGGTTACGTGGCGAAAAGAATGAAATAGTAAGAAAGGAGGAGAAAGGAGAAGGAGTTAAGGATGAAATATGGTGGAGATCTGAATGAAATGAAGCGGCGTATATGAGTTGGAGAAAAGGACCCAGTGACGGATGAAATATAAATGAGGAAGAGCGAGCCGAGTTGAAGTGAGATGCTTAAAAGCGAGAAGATTACGAGCATAAAATTTTTGATGGAAGCGGAAGCGGCGAAACGAGCGATAGGCGGAAAGCATTATGCGATAGAGCAAGCGGCGAGGAGACAATATGTCTGGGGCAAAGTAAAGTGGTATGGCCGGCTTGCTCATGAAGTTGAATGTTTGTTGGTGTTGTCAAACACAGGGAGGTTAGGAGGTGCTTGGGAGGACTATTATCCTCAGAGATTCAAGTGGGTGCCTGAACAGGGAAGTTAACAACTTCACATCGGTTTCGGTATTGAGAGAGAAGCTGATTGGTGAGGTGAATTGCTAGGAAGACAAATGTTCTGTTATGCGAGTTAAACTTTGTGTAAGCACAGGTTAGTGCTATCCGGTTCGTGTGAGGCCTGTCGGGGAAGTTGGTGCTTCCATCCGGTTTGTGCTTCCGGATAAAAGGAGTTGGTGCTTCCTTCTTCTAGTGGGTCTTAGAGAAACCAGAGAGTTGGAGCTCTCTCACAAGTTGCATCTTACGTAAAACAAAGGTAGCAACGCCTCCACATTGAGTTGGTTCTCAATTATGTAAAAGCAGGCAGAACATAAAAAGCGCATCATTTGAAGAAGGTTTCTCTCACTATGGGTTTCCTAAATGAAAATTTATTGTCTGTGTTAGCAACATTTGTGTGGCCCGATGATCTTTACTCTACTACTTTCCATATGTTGTATGATTGCTTGATGACACATGAAAAAAAATATTAATTAGTTGCCAGGTATAAAATTGTTTAAACATATAAAATGGCCCGATTCCCTCGGTTGTTTAGTAACTTAACAATTGGTATGAGCGGTTCCTTTATTTAAAGGTAGATCATGGCTTAAACATGAAAAGTCCTTGAAGGGACTTGACTTCTAAACCCCTCTTGTTTGATGGAACAAATTTTGCCTATACGGAAGATTAGAATGAGAACATATTTAGCCTTGGGTGTTTGGAATGGTAGAGGCTGGATATCTGAAAGCACATTGTGCTAGCGATAAGATTTGATAAGTTAGAGTTTAGTTTTTAATGTTAAGGGGATGAATACTATCTTGAATGGACTTCATTTGAGTTAGTAAAAGGTGATGCATCTTATCTTGTAAATAAATGTGGGACAAACTAATTACTTGATTATGAAAGGAAATGAAAGTAAAGGTGCAAACTTCAAACATATATAGATTGAAATTTGAACAATTGAAGATCGTCCGTCCATCCGTCCATCCATTCCATTCCATCCATCCTTCCTCCGTCCATTCTCATCCATCCATCCTTTCCTCCATTCCATCCATCCATCCATTCCTCCGTCCATCCATCCATTCCCCATCCGTCCTTCCTTGCCTATCCATTCCATTCCATTCCATCCATTCCATCGTCCTTCCTTTCCATTCCATCCATCCGTCCATTCCTTCCTTCTCCATTCCATCCATCCATTCCATCCATCCATTCCATCCATCCATCCGTCCATCCATTCCATCCATTTCCATTCCTTCCATTCCTCCATTCCATTCCATCGTCTGCCATTCCATCGTCCATTCCATCCACTGTCCATTCCGTCCATCCGTCCATATCCCACCATCATCCATCCGTTATCCATCCATCCGTCCATCCATTCCTTCCATCCATCCATTCCTCCATTCCTTCCATCCGTCCATCCATTCCATCCATTCCTGTCCATCCATCCTTCCTTCCTTCCTTCTTTCCATCCATCCATTCCATTCGTCCATCCATCTGTCCATTCCTTCCTCCATTCCATCCGTCCATTCCATGTCCATTCCATCCTCCGTCCTTCCATCCATCAGCCATCCATCAGATCTCAAGTTGTCTGAAGGTTAAGTAGCGGTTAAGCTCTCGCATGGAAGTGAAATCCAGGAGGAATGGGATCGTCATAAAGCGGTGGCAAGGATCGGGTCAGCGTCCCGGAGTTATATGCTCATCGGTACGTGTCGGGGAATCGGGTTTCATGGTCGATGTTCATTCCCTACGCCGAAAGGCTCATAGAAATAGTATCACGGTTCTGATTGTCGTGTAGTTAAAGAAAGAATGATGCGGGCTTAGTTGAATCTCTGGCATTGAGTCGCAGTATTGGTATGGTTGTGGATGTATTTCATAGTTGGATTCAAGCATGAACAGTCATCGTTGGATCGAGGAGATGTCGCATGCCTTTTAAAGAACAAGATTAAGTGGGAGTAATCGCGATGTACAAAATCCCGATCTAATCTAAGCCATTTGAATAAGTGGTGAACGTTGGAACTATGCATGAAGAATCGGGGAATCGGGGAATCGACAACTCGATGTCAATCTTGACAACGAAACCCGAAATCAGCGATATCACGGTTAACGTTTAATCTCGTACCGTTTAAAGCGAGAGATGAGGGCGGATTGATCAAATCTATTCGGAGTTCGAATCGGGAGATGGTGGGATTGCAACATGAGTTCTTGAAATCGCGATATGCGATATCGCTACACAATCGTCAACCGTTGAGCCGAAATTACATTTGGATCGTTGATTCGACCAATATATATGGAATTTTGTGTATCGGGCTTTATAAGTGAAAAGAACATGTAATTAGAAATCGTGATGGTGGAATCCCGATTGGATATGAACAGTTGGATCAAATGCAGTTGGAGAGGTCAACTTTATTCTCTCTCACGATTAGCAGTGAGTATGATTCTGTTAGTGAAAACGGACTCATTATGAAGAGTAGTTAAGCGTTCAAATGGCGGTGGGTTGATGAGACGGTATGCGTTGTTCTTGTCGAAGGAGATGGGAAGTGGAACAGTCATATGAGAATGTATAAAAGAAAGCGAGTGACATTGTATGGGGTTGGATTTATACATTGTGAAAAAGAATGAAATAGTAAGCAAAGGAAAGGAGAAGGTTAAGGATGAAATTGAATTGAGAATCTGAGAATAGAATGAAGCGTATATGATTGGAAAAGGGCAGTGACGGATGGAAATATAGGCGGAAGAGCGAGCGAGTTGAAGAGGAGTAGAATGGCAAAAATGAGAAGATCTTGAGCATAAGGCTTTGATGAATGATGGCGAGCGAGAGCGATAGAAGCGAGCTTGACGATAGAACAACTGACCGGGGAGACATGATTTACAGAACAAGTAAAATTGGTATGAAGCCGGTATCACAGCAAGTTGAATGTTTATTTAGTTAGTGATATTTTAGGGAGGGTTGGGAGGTCTTTCGAGAATTTGTTGTCCTCGAAGTTCAAGTGGGTTAGCAGACACGAGGAAGTTGTAACTTCATCGGTTAGCGACAGAACTAAGATTGGCGGGGTGGTCTTGGGAGAAACAGATGTTCTCGTTATGCGAGTTGAAGCGGTGTAGCGGAAGTTGGTGCTTCCATCGATTGGTGCTGATAATGTCGAGGAAGTTGGTGCTTCCATCCGGTTAGTCTTTGGAATAAGCAGGGAGTTGGTGCTTCCTTCTAGTGGGTACTAGAAACACAGGGAGAGTTGGAGCTCTCAAGTTACTGACTTGTAAGAAAACGGTAGCATCACTCACACATTGAGTTGGTGCTCAATTGTAAATGATGTGCAAAACATAAAAAGGCTTATCATTTGAAGAAGAAGAGGGTTTTCTCCCTTGGGTTCCTAAGTGAAAATGTCTCGTCTACATTATTATTATTTTAGCATGTGGCGGTAGTCTTTACTCTTCATCCATATCTTTGTATGATTTCTGATGACACATGAAATATTAATAATTAATTTATAAGGTATAAATTTTTAAGCATATAAACAATACGATTCACCCCTCTCGATTTGTTTAGTATTTCCAACAAAAATACGCCTTACTTTCTACTCAAAAAGCTTGACAAAGATGTCAAAGAGAGTCCAGTCACTCTCCACCAATGCAAAAAAGAAGCCTGTTTCATCAAGTCTTAATTAAGACTTTAGTTATGTCTGCTTTGGGAGAATTACAGAAGCCCTGGAGTGAAAATCTGTCTCTGTGTGTATTTTATGTGTGACTGATGATCTTTACTCTTACTGTCCATATGCTGTATGATTGCTTGATGACACATGAAGAAATATTAATAATTAGTTATAAGGTATAAAATTGTTTAAGCATATAAACAACTGATTCACCCCCCCCTCTCAGCTGTTTTAGTATTTCCAACAATTGGTATCAGAGCCGGTTCCTTTATTTAAAGGTAGATCTGTAAGCTTAAACATGACAAGTCATGANGTCAAAGAGAGTGCAGTCACTCTCCACCAATGAAAATAGCAGTTTGTTTGATCAAGTCTTAATTAAGACTTTAGTTATGTCCGCTTTAAGAGAATTACAGAAGCCCTGGAGCTGGCTCATGTAGTCTTTAAACCCTAACACACAGTCCAACAAACAAAAGAAAGACAAAGGAAAAAAGATTGTTACACAGAAAAAAAATATTTCAATTGATGAACCCCTGTTAAAGAAGAAATGGCTGATATCAGGGTGATGAAGACCAACAAAGGTAAGAGACCCAAATGAGAAACAAAAAAAAAGAAATTCTTCCTGAGGCAGATTTAAAAACAGAAGAAGACCATTCTGAAGATGCTAAAGTCAAATGAAAGACAAGAATGTCCCCAGTACATAAAGAATCATTAAAAGAAGGTAAGCAAGTTGTTATATTCTCTACAGGACCTGTAACAAGAGCAACCATGAGATCATCAAAAGCTGAAGCAATGTTTTCTGATGACAAAGGCTATTATTTTGTAGACCCAGAAAAGCTACAGGAAATACTCTGTTTTTTACCTGTTATAGTCTTTATCTCCAAGAGAGGTTACAAAACAGCTGGAGAGGAATTTGTTGAAACCAAAAGAGGATTTTGTTGGGAACATGCCCCTTCACAAAAACCTCTCTTGATTTTTACACAACAATCACATTTTAAGAGATTTGAATTGATCTTTGAGGCCTAATTTTCTGATAAAGCTACAGGAAATGCTCTGTTATTTTTACATGTTTTAGTCTTTTTCTTCAAGAGAGGTTACATAATAGGTGGAGAGGAATTTGTTGAAACCAAATAATGTTTTTGTTGGGAACATGCCCCTTCACAAAAAACTCTCTCGATTTTTACACAACAATCACATTTTAAAATATTTGAATTGATATTTGAGGCCTAATTTTCTGATAAAGCTACAGGAAATACTCTGTTATTTTTACCCGTTTTATTCTTTTTCTTCAAGAGAGGTTTCATAATAGCTGGAGATGAATTTGTTGAAACCAAAAGAGGTTTTTGATGGGAACTTGTCCCTTCACAAAAACCTCTCTCGATTTTTATACATCTATCACCATTTAAGAGATACTAAGATATTGTTGGACCCTATTTTTCAGGAATTTACTAGATTTGTTTTCCTGAAAAATCTCATGGACAACAGTTGAGAAGCCACCTCATCAATTCGAATTGGAGATCAGATTGGATCTTCTCCTCGATTATTTGAAACAAGAAACTAAATATATATGAGGAGGTTTTCAGATCCAATTCTTTTGGATCTTGATAATTATGTATTGTTTCTATATAAACTCTGTAGAATGAGAAGTTAAGGGGGGAAAAATTGGAGATCCAAAGGACTTATTCTGAAACTCCTTGTAAAGCATTATTATTCTGTCTGAAACTTAATAGCAAAGGCATATGGATGGTTAGACAATATTTTCTACTCTGTTTTCTTTCTTCATGCTTGATCTCATTATTCAAACTGCAATGCATTTGTTTTCTTGATTATTGATTAATACAGTGAAGAATTTGCTGTGGTGATTATGTTCAAGTTATGATTTCAGGTTGATGGTCTTATTTCTTAATGATATTTTCAGATAAGAATTTTTGTGAAGTTGACAAATTGAAAACTTCATTTTCTATTTTCCTTATTTGTTTAATCCATCTATGTGTCTACCTTTTAACCAGTCAATGGGATATTTTCCGTTCTTATTCTAATTTTCTCATTTATTTTATTACCTTGAGCCAGTTTTCAACCACCTTATTCAAAAACCAAACCATAAAAACCCTCAAAACACTTTTGCAATAAACTGATGATTCCCTAGCTTTCCCTCTCACAGTTAAGTGCAACTTTAGGGACTAACATCTTTCGGCGCCGTTGCCGGGGACAGAGACACAAAGTATTTATCTTTGGATAAACGACAATGATCAAATCCGCTTCTTGATGGTGAACATGAAGGGGATAGATACATGACTGCAGATCTTTCACCATGGCGACTCCACTGTCTAAAGATTAATAAGCGACTCCACTGGATCCAAGCATGGAAGCCATTCTGGCTCAAAGGTTTGCTTTTTGTGATTTTTCAGATGTCATTTGTTTTCCAAACCCAATTCTTAGCAGAGTTGAATGGGAAGGTATCCTTCCTATGTTTAAAGGCGAAGATTGGGAGGTTCCGGCTGAGCATTTGCTATATTTTCATGAGTTTATTCATGGACGTCAGATTTTGCATGAGGATATCAAGATCAAGCTTTTCAAATACTTGTTGAAGGGAGCAGCCCTCGACTGGTGCAGATCGCTTCTTGCTTCATGTATTAATTCGTTGGAAAGTTTTCATGATACTTTCAATATATTTTATAAAGAAAAATTTTCAGCTGAAAGTCTTTTTGAAAATTGTTGTGATGTATTTGAGAAGCATATTCAACAGAAACTAGAGTTTTCATCTGTTTGCAAGGATGGAAACCATTTTATTAAGAAAGATTTGCCAGATACCATTGATGATAGGATATATGATTGCATAGTTGTAGATGCATTTGATCTTGTTCTTGATGCACCTGTAGTTTCTGATTTGAATGGAAAAGCTCATGTTTATGATGAGTATAAAGAACAAGTATTTCCTCAACACATTGTTGATAAAGCTGATACACATAACAATATTGATGAAGGTTATCAACAACTTGTTATCTTTATGGTGACAGAAACCGAGCAACAACATATTTATCAAAACAACCTGCACATTAGTCATGAATAGTTGAAACCAGTATATGTTAACAATCCCGGATCTGATGAGGAGCATCATGAGCATCACAAAACTGATAAAGAAATGTTCCAACAACAATTGATTCTTGCTTCTAGGTTAGCTGTTGAGCAATCAATATATGTATTTATAGAACTTGGAAATGACATTCATGATCAACAACCTAATGAGATGAACTATGAGGAAAAGCACCCTTTTGATTTTAAAAAAACAGGTAAGATCATACATGAATTTTATAATCTAGTTGCTATATGGATAGAGTCACTATTCTCGATAATGCCATATATTACAAAGTTTGGCATGATGGTTTGTAGCAACAATCATGAGCTAATTGCAGTTTCCTTGTTGTATATTTTGTTCTCTTTTCATGTTTTTTGCTATGTATATGAAGACGGGTCAAGCAATTTGTTGCTTGAATTATTTTTCTGGAAATTTATATATACCTGAAACATTTATTCTCAGCAGTTAGAGTAGGGTAGCATAGATGAATAAGCTCATGGCTGAGCATTTCTAGTTTGCACAATACGCGGGGTTTTCATCTAGTATTTGGTTTCAGTTTTGAAATAAAGACTCCATAACCCAATGGACTACGCACAACACAAAAGTTGTGGATGTCTGCAGAGCAGAAGATTTGCAAGGTCAAGATTGCACAGATGAGAAGAAATGATAAAGGCACGCTGGTCTACATTTTCTTAATGTCCCACAGGGAAAACATCATCCCCTGAAGGAGCCAATGTTAGTCTATAATTTTGTCTTGATTTAGTGAGAAACCCTAATCCTAAACCCTTCCTACCTGCACTTTATTATCTGCTTTCATTTGATTTTAATCATTGTTTTTAGTGTCTTATGGTTTGCATTTCAATTTTTTGAATAATTTATTTAATTTTGGAGTTGTAAGACATGGTTTTAAATTATGTGTCACTTTATATGCCTTTTTGAACTTTACAAATTCAAATTATGCTAAGTCATTAATAGAGCTACGAGAATAGCCTTATTCCCGTAGCACAATGATAATCATGCCTTGATATGTGCTCGTCACCCAGATTTTTTTATGATGACACAGATCGTGGTTTGAGAGTTCGTATGTGTCCCACAATAGCTTTGTAATCATTTTGTGATTCAAACCGTTACATGATCGGATCGCTTTGTACTCGCAAAGGACTCATTTCAAATCATTCAATTCCCAAAGATCATTATCTAAACCCGCCACTTGTCATTCTGATTGTGTTGAATTATAAGCACATGTATTTTTCTTAGAAAACTGTTATATATTAACAGTTGAAGTTTGTAAATTCAGAATCTGATCAGTGCCTGTTGTAGTATCGTGTTTCATGGCACCTAGAGAAGCGGGTAAGTGGTCAGATTGGAACCTGAGGGCGTCGAGCTTCTTGAGGCATATCCGCAGATGGCACAGAGATTTAGAGATGTTGGTTGGTTTGAATTCCTCACTACCTTCCAAGGTCACGATGAACAGGTCTCCACGGAGTTTGCACTGAACTTTTCACAAAAACCTCCGAATGAGTCCCTTCACAAAAACCTCTCTCGATTTTTACATAGCTATCACCATTTAAGAGATAGTAAGAGATTGTTGGACCCTATTTTTCAGGAATTTACCAGATTTGTTTTCTTGAAAAAGCTGATGGACAACAGTTGACAAGCCACCTCATCAATTTGAATTAGAGATCAGATTGGATCTTCTCCTAGATTATTTGAAACAAGAAACTAAATATAGATGAGGAGGTTTTCAGATCCAATTGTTTTGGATCTTGATGATTATGTATTGTTTCTATATAAACTCTGTAGAATGAGAAGTTAAGGGGGAAAAAATTGGAGATCCAAAGGACTTATTCTGAAATTCCTTGTAAGGCATTATTATTCTATCTGACACTTAATAGCAAAGGCATATGGATGGTTAGACATTATTTTCTACTCTGTTTTCTTTCTTCATGCTTGATCTCATTATTCAAACTGCAATGCATTTGTTTCCTTTATTATTGATTAATACAATAAAGAATTTGCTGCGGTGATTATTTTCAAGTTTTGATTTCAGGTTGATGGTTTTATTTCTTAATGATATTTTGAGATAAGAATTTGTGTGAAGTTGACAAATTGAAAACTTCATTTTCTATTTTCCTTATTTGTTTAATCCATCTATGTGACTACCTTTTAACCAGTCAATGAGATATTTTCTGTTCTTATTCTGATTTTGTCATTTATTTTATTACCATGAGCTAGTTTTCGACCACCTTATTCAAAAAACAAACCATAAAAATCCTCAAAACACTTTTGCAATAAACCGATGATGCCCTAGCTTGCCCTCTCACAGTCAAGTGCAACTTTAGGGACTAACAGTTGTGATTGAGGATATTTTTGAAGACCAGGCCATTGTTTCTCCTATGGAGGAAGTACCACCGCCCTCTAAGATGATCCCACGCTCTGGTCCACTAGAAGTTGACCCAGTGATTTCACTTAATGCCCTTACTGGCTTCTCTTCTCCCTAGATTCTCAAATTATTTGGTTACATTGAAAATAGGAAAGTCATCATCCTTGTGGACAGTGGTAGCACCCATAATTTTATTCATTGCTGCATTTCCCAAGAATTCAATTGTTACATTCGTGCCGTCAATAATTTTCAAATCATGATTGTCAATGGAGGTTCCATGAAATGTGGGGGATGATGTGAAAATGTGCGGCTCCAAATTGGTCATTATCACTTGAAATTCCATATGTTTTCTATAGACGTGGGTGGTTGTGACATTGTTCTCGGTGTTGAATGGTTATGCACTCTCGACCCCATTCTCATGGATTTTAAGGACTTAACCATGCAATTCCAATAGGAGGGAAACCAATATAAGTTCCAAGTCATCATATTAGGCTCCCCTGAGATCATCAGTTCCCATCGCATGGAAAAGCTCCTAAAACAGGGCCATTCTGGCGTTATTTCCCAACTCCACTCCATTCATGTTGTTGAGACACCTTATGTGCATTCCGACCTCCAATCTATCCTCTCTCACCACCAAGTTGTTTTTACCACTCTTAAAAAACTTCCCCCTTCTCATGGATTCCATGACCATGCCATCCCTCTCATACCGAGCAATCTTCCTCCCAACTTTCACCCTTATCATCATCCCTTTGCATAGAAGAGTGAAATTGAGAAAATTGTTCGTGAATTGCTAGAAGCGGGTGTTATCCGTCCTATTACCAACCCATATTCTTCCCCTGTGGTCATGGTACTCAAGAAAGAAGGTACTTGGCGCATGTGTCCTGATTTTTGCACACTCAACAAACTCACAATCAAAGACAAATTCCCCATTCCTATCATTGATGACCTCTTGGATGAATTGAGTGGTGCTTAGTACTTCACCAAACTTGATCTACATTTTAGCTACCACCAGATCCATATGAAAGAATAAGACATTCCCAAGACTGCATTTTGAACTCATGAGGGTCACTATGAGTTCTTGGTAATGCCCTTTGGCTTGTGTAATGCTCCCTCCACTATCCAAAGTCTTATGAATCATGTCTTCTGTCCTTTTCTCCATAATTTTGTCTTACTTTGCTTCGATGATATTCTCATCTATAGTAAAACTTGGACCTCCCTTATCTCCCATGTGAATCAAGTTCTCCATCTACTCTCTAAGCACTAAATTTTCCTCAAACAATCTAAATGTGCCTTTGGAGCCTCATAAGTGGAATACCTGGGTCATATTGTTGGCAAGGATGGTGTCCGGGTGGATCCTAAGAAAATTGAAGCTATGCAGGATTGGCCTTGCCCTAAAACTCTTAAGAGCTTTCATGGTTTTCTAGGTTTAAGAGGCTATTATAGGAAGTTTGTTCGAAATTATGGAAAAATTGCAGATCGTCTCACTCCTCTCCTTAAAAAAATTTCTTTCACTTGGACTCCATCTGCATAGCACTCCTTCCAAGCTTTGAAAGATGTTATGTGCTTGACCCTTGTCCTAACACTTCCAGACTTCACAAAGACGTTCGTATTGGAATGTGATGCTTCCGAGAAAGAAATTGGGGCCATTATCATGCAATATGGCAGGCCTTTGGCCTTCACTAGCAAACAACTTTCAGAGAGACATTTGGCCAATCCATTTATGAAAAGGAAATGTTAGCTATTATACATGCTTTGGATCTCTGATGTTCTTATTTATTGGGTTAGTGCTTCCAAATCAAAATTGATCATCAGAGTCTCAAGTATTTTCTGGAACAACGAATTTCATCACTGGAGCAACAAAATGGGTCACCAAGATATTTGGCCATTATTATGAGATCATTTACAAGAAGGGAAAGGAAAATTTAGTGGTGGATGCTCCAAGTTGTTCGTCAGGAATGGCTGCAAGACCCCAAAATTTCTAGCATGATCCACCAATTGAAACACAATTCTCTAGCTTCTCCAGGGTACTCTTGTCACAATGAAGAGCTTCGCTACAAAGGCCATTTGTATTTATGCAAGAAATCACAACTTAAATCCATGGTGCTTTATGAACTGCATGCTTAACCCACAACCGAGTATCTAGGGTTTACCAAAACCTATGAATGGGTCAAACATTCTTTTTTTCTGGGATGGTATGAAATAGGACGTTCACACCTTTGAGGCTGAGTGTGAGGCTTGTCAATGCAACAAGCGAGAAACAATCAAAGATCTGAGCACACTCCGACCTCTTCAGATTCCCCCTGCTATTTGGCGAGATATTTCTATGGATTTCATTGTTGGCTTACCTAAATCGGGAAATAATTCAGTTATCATGGTGGTTGTCGATCATCTTTCCAAATATGCTCATTTTTATGATCTTCAACACCCATTCACCGCATCCACACTGGCTCAAATCTTCATGGATAGTATCTTCAAGCTTCATGGCATGCCTAATTCTATTGTCTCTGATAGAGATCCCACTTTCACCAACAATTTTTGGCAAGAATTGTTCAAGCTACATGACAACCAATTGCATCTCAACACCGCCTATCACCCCCAGATGGATGGCCAGACTAAAGTTGCCAACAAGTGTTTGGAAACATATTTGAGGTGTTTTTCATCTGGGAGGAAAAATCGGCGGGCTCAATGGTTACCCCTAGCTGAATGGTGGTACAACACATCTTACCATACAACTACTTGCATGACTCCTTTTGAAGCAATATATGGCCAAAATACACCATTGGTTCTCTCATACATGCAAGGGGTTTCGAAAGTTCAAGAGGTTGACAAAAATATTACAGTCCGAGAGGCTATTCTTCATGCCCTCAAAGACAATTTGGTCATGGCTCATGGCTCATATTCGCATGAAGCAATAAGCAGATCAAGGTCGTTCCGAATGACAATTTGCTGAAGGGGACCAAGTGTTTCTTCAACTACAACCTTATAAGAAGAATTGACTCAAAGTTGAACACTGTTAGAAACTTGATCACAAATTTTAATGTCCTTATACCATGCTCAACCAAGTGGGATCAATGGCCTACCAGTTATATCTACTCAGTTAGTCGAAGCTCCATTATGTTTTTCATGTCTCCTGCTTAAACAAGGTGAAATGAGCTAAGTGCCAAACTCAAACCAGTTTCCCTGAGTGGGATGAAGAAGGTTCCATCTTGTTGCATCCACAAGCAGTCTTGGACCAGTGAGAGCATCGTCTCTGTCAGTGCACCATGAAGGAAGTGTTAGTCAAATGGAAAGACACAACTCCAGAAGACACCACTTGGGAGCCGACCACCATTCTACAACAATTTCCTCATTTTAAGCCTTGAGGACAAGGTTGTTCTTCAAGGGGGAGGGCATATAAGGGACCTAACTTCCCTAACCACTCACGTAGGTAGAATAATATAATTCCATGTAATAAAGGCCAATATTAATAAGGCCTAGAAATAAGGAAGAATAAGTCAAATGTAAGAAGATCTAATCGAAGCTTTTGCTTTTAGAAAGATCTTCCTCTAGATTGTTCTTTTGGACAGATAGATATAGTATAAATATGAGTAGAGGCTATGAGAAGTTTTGTCTTGAGAATTGTTGTAATAGAGCGCTGCTTTGCTCGAGG
This sequence comes from Picea sitchensis, assembly GCA_010110895.2. Taxonomy (NCBI): domain Eukaryota; kingdom Viridiplantae; phylum Streptophyta; class Pinopsida; order Pinales; family Pinaceae; genus Picea; species Picea sitchensis. Next base: position 42,947 of record SNQJ01S0067678.1, on the reverse strand, counting down.
TTTCCCCCTCGAAGAGGTAAGTGAACATTGTTTCCTATCAATAAAGGTATTATTTTGGTGTGGTGGCTTCATCTATTGTGTTGTTCCACTGTTATTCTCTGCAATATTTTTGTTTCATGCTATTATAATAGATCTGGTATCTTACAAGTTTTGTGGGAGGTCTTGTCAGATTTTGGTTGCTCCAAAAGTGTTTTAATCTAGCCAAGAAAATGCTTCATGGAATGTTAAGGGCTCGTGGTCTCGTGGCCCCTTTGTTTATTTTTGAATTACACTTGGATAACTTAAATTGTGAGTGTGCTTTTAATGGGACCAATGCTAAGGAGGTGCACTTTTTGATGTCGTAATTTGCACATGTGGTGCATTTAGCATCTTCTACAAGGGCACACTTGTTGAAGAGGATGGACGCTTGGCACCTGTGGAGTAACTACTTTGGAGGAGGTTATTAGGAACTTGGAGACTAGGTTCTTGGCCCTAGGATCATGTAACCACCTTACACATAGTTTCAAGAGGAACAATTATGCTTAGGAGCCATCAATCAAAGCATGTTCCATCTTGGAGTAGGGGCGCTTAACATGTGGACACCTAGCTTGGAGAGCACACTGTCTTGGGTGTTGGATAAACCCTAGTGTAACATATGGACACCTTTCTTTAAGGATCACCTCATTTGGGGCTTTATTTTTTTGACTTAGCCTAGGGTTGCTTGTGGGCTTAGTCCATGTTTTATTGTTGCCCCCCTTCACCTTAGTCTATATCAGGGGAGGAGAATGTCTTTGTTAGATTAACTACTCCATATCTTAGAGATTAATAGTCAGTGTGATGTTATTTATTTGGAGAATATTGGAAGCTCAGGTATTACTCTTGTAACAAGGATTAATGCTTGTGGGATTATAGCAATAGAGTTCCTTGGCTTGTGAGATGAAAGTGTTGAGTATTGTATTTCGTGGTATGTAAGTGTGTGATTCTCTTTAATAGCTTGTGTGATGCAAGTGGGAGATCATGGGGTTTGTTTTATGTAACAAATACTTAAGATAGCATAATAAACCAGAGTATGCATAATGTACACAATATGTCAACGTGGAGCACAACCCCTGAATAGATAAGATATATCAAATGCATAATAACTCCTCAAATAATAGGAGAACCTCCTCCAAATACTCCCAACACATTCATATATCCAAATCATTTTTTCATCCAAATTATATATATATATATATATCCTAGGGCTCGAGTATTCAAAGATGGAGTAGGGCCTTCTTTAGATGGATACTGGGTTTGTTTTCCATTGAAAGGGGGTGGTTTCCTCAATCCAGGTTCGGTTTTGATTGATTTCTGGTTCCTCTTCCCCGGAATCCCCCCCCCATGAGTTGATTGATTACTTGGAGGTTGAGTTAGTAGATTATGAGGCCAACCCTCATAACTCCAAAACTTTCCGCACCCAGTCGAATTACTATGCCGAACCATTTCCCTTCCATCCTCGAAATTTTGTCGGAGGTTTCTCAGATCATGCATTGAATGGAGCTAATGAGGGCACAAATATAGAGGTCTCGGGGAAGGCCAAAAATTATTCCTCCCTTCCCCTCCTTTCCTCTATGCATTTGGCATCTTTCCCTTCACTCTCCCCTCCTCCATNCGGAGGTTTCTCAGATCATGCATTGAATGGAGCTAATGAGGGCACAAATATAGAGGTCTCGGGGAAGGCCAAAAATTATTCCTCCCTTCCCCTCCTTTCCTCTATGCATTTGGCATCTTTCCCTTCACTCTCCCCTCCTCCATCATCTCCCCCTGAATTTCCCCAAACCAAACGAGCCCTAGATATTTCTCAAGAGCTCTCAAGAGAAAGCGTGTCTGGCCCAAATCTGTCAGGGTCAACATGGTGGTTGGAAAGGAACTGGCCATAGCAGAGCTATCAAGTTTAGACGGAAAAACCTTAGAGGGTCATTTCATTGGGAAAAATTTCAAGGAGGTAGCCCTTGAGAATTAGATGGAGGGAGACCAATTGGTGACACGTGATGGGATACACATTGATTTTTCACGTTCTATTCTGTGGGTGGTTATGTTTCATTTTAAAATTCTAGGAGGATTGTAAGGAATTGAAAGCTAAGAGTTGGTCATGAGGTCTGTCGGGCTTAGTTATGCAATCCTAGTCTGTGGATTTTGATCCCTCCAGAGTGTTAGTTGCAATGATTAAGGTGTGGGAAATTTTTCCCGGTATTCCATTGGTCTTCTGGAACTTAGAGTCTTTAAAGGCCATTGGATACAAGCTCGATTTTTTTGCAAGGCTGGAACTTGATTGGGATTCAAAAATTGATTGAAGAAGGGTCTAGATTCAAATATAAGTTGATCTTAGGGAAGGGATAGTGGGGAAGTTGGACTTGGTCTATGGTGATTTTATTTGGAAGCAAAAGGTGGATTATTGGTGCCTACCTTTTTGGTGCTTCAAATGTCATGAGCTCGACCATCTCTAGGCTTAATGCAATCGCCTTAATTCTTTCCATCCCCATAAGTTGAAAGCATGGAATAATAAAGAAGACACCATGTCCTCTATCATTGGTGGCATTGGTAGCGTGGGTTCAGTTGGAATGGATGCTCCAAAGGGTCCAGATCAAATGGTCAAAGAAGGTAGCTCACGAGTTGATCCCTCTTTGCCATGTGTACACTCTAATAAGGCCCTTTTGGTTTCTCTACTTTCTGGTTCCATTGAAATTGTCCCTTCTATGGTGCCTTCGCTCTCCCTTATCATACCCTTCCCCTCGTGAATTCCACCTGGTCCTTCTGTCTCTCCTCGTCTCGTGGTCCCCTCTCCCATATCCACCACTCCTCTTGTTTCCTCGCCCCAAGATTTCGGGGGTAGCCTTGATCCCAACCGGGTGGTTAATGGATATTCTCCTGTTCTCCTGCCAGATTCATCCATGGATTCCCCTTTTCCTAAAAATGATACTCTTTGAGGCCCTAAGTCAAACAAAATTTCAATGACTCCTCCTTAGGGGGATTGGCAGTGGGGAGGAAATTGTTTCGTTGCAAATCATAACAAAAAATAGTTCTGGATATCCGCAAGGGAAAGCAAACCACCATTTTTGGGGCCCTTGGAGTGGGGAAATCCCTTAAATGTCCCACTCCACATTCGTTCTCTCTTTCAATGTCAGAGGGTTAGGGGGTGCCCATAAAAAAATCCCTCAAAGACTTGTCAAGATCCACAATCTCGACGTCATTATTCTTCAAGAAACTGTGTGTTCAGGAGTGAAATCCATAGCTTCATTGGAATGATGGCTTTCCAGGTGGTCTCTCATTGCAGTTGGCGTTGCTGCTTTTCCGAGTGGCCTCATCACATGATGGAGTTTGTCATGCAGATCCATTCCCTCCTCATCCTTTCAATAAAACATTATGGTGAAGCTTGATTACAAATATTTTGGGGTTTCCCTTAGTATTGTAAACATTCATGGGCCTTATTTAGATCTGATCCCCTTCTGGGAGAACCTAGTAGTTTCTGGAGTCCTAGGAGATCCCCTTCTCCTCCTTCTAGGAGGGGATCTCAATTTTACTCTCTCATCTAGAGAGGTCTGGGGTGCCAAACCTCTTCAATATCCTTAATGCGATTTCTTTTCTTCCTTCCTTGAAAAGCACCACCTTAACGATATGAAACCAATCAAATTGGTGCCGACTTAGAGAAACTTCAGAGTCAATGATGAAGTAATCTCAATATATATATATATATTCTTGGTCTTAGAGCATATTTTGAACTGTGTTTTATGCTCAAATATTGTGTTTCCTCAAGTGGTCTTTCAGAGCACTCTCTTATTATTTTTAAGCTCAAGTTGAGGAAGGAGGCACCCCCAGGTTTCTTCAAGTTCAATCCAGTATGGCTTAAAGAGGAAGACTATCAGGATATCATTAGGGATTCTTGGAAGCCCCTCTCCTCTGTTGATCCCTCTCCTTTTACGTGCCAATTTTACTAATAATATTCTTCGTGTCAAACTGACCTCCAAGAGTTGGGAAAAAACTTATGAAAAGAGGTCTAAAGCCCAGTTGTTGGAAGTTGAAGAAAATATAGCCCTCCTGTATAAATCCATGGGTAGAAATCCATTACCAGATTCTCAATTTAGTTAGCTTCATGCCCTTGAGGACCATTGCCACTCTCTTCTAGTTAAATATGAGAAAACATGGAGGTTACAAAGCAAAGCGTTATGGATCAAGGAGGGGGACAACAATTCAATTTTTTTTTAATAGTTTGTGAATTACTGTAAGAACTTAAATGAAATTTGGGAAATCGAATCTGAAAATGGGGCCAGAGTTCACTCCTTTAAAGATAAGGGAGAAGAGGGAGATCGTCATTTCTCTAGCCTCTTCCAAGAGCCTCTAGGGTTACCTATCCAAGAGATTTTGAAGGTTATATCCAATTTTAGGCTAGTAATCTCAAAAGAAATTAATTAGCCCCTAAAAGAAGAAGTCTTGAAGGCAAAAGTTCATGATGCCAGTTTCTACATGCAAAAAGGGAAGTGCCTAGTCCCATATGGGATTACCTCATATTTCTACATAGGATTCTATGATCTATTAAAGGATGATCTGCTAAAAGTAGTGTGGGAGTCACAAGTGAATGGAAAAATAATTGTATCATTCAATGCCACATTCATTTATTTGATCCCGAAAAAGAAAGACGAGAAATCCTTTGGTGACTATCAACACATTTCTTGCTACAACATAATCTACAATATAGTATCCCAAGTCCTTTATCGAAGACTTAAGCCCATCCTCAGTGAGGTCATTTTAGAAGATCATTTTGTCTTTCTTCACAAGAGGAAAATTCACAACGTCGTCGTAGTTGCCTAGGAATCTCTTCACTCAATAAACCACTCCAACATAGGAGTTGCGATCCTTAAATTAGATCTCGTTAAAGCTTATGATCGAGTTAGTTGGACCTTCCTTCATGTGGTTTTGCTACAAATGGGCATGGACCTTGTAGTGGTGAATTGGATAATGGGGTGCATCTAGTCGATATCATTTGTTGTCCTTATAAACATGTCTCCTTCCAGGTTCTTTCGATCCTCATGAGGTCTCAAGAAGAATTGCCCACTCTCTCCATTCTTTTTCCTAATTTTGGCATACACTCTTAGCATACTAATGTCGGTTTATAGTAAGTCTCGGACGATCTCAAGAGTGAAGGTCTCAGTTAGTGAGTTGATAACACACTTACATTTTGTTGACGATGTGTTATGCTTTGTGAAAGGCACAATAAGTGACCTCTCTGCCTTGAAAGTATCTTGGATCTGTACTGCTCAACGCTCGACATGCAAATCAACATAGAAACATATTTTCTAATGACGCATAATTTCTCTCCTATGGTTTCTTAAGTGACGGGGAACCTTCTTCTCTCCCCCCTCAAAGCCTTCAAGGATGGTTTGAAATATTTAGGCTTCCACCTCAAGTTGGAAAAATACCATTTTGGAGATTGGTCTTGGATGATAAAAATGGTTGAGGCTCGGGTGTTTGTCTTTGTGAATAGGCTGCTTTCTTGGGGAGGTAGACTCATTTTGTTGATATCTGTACTTGAGAGCATTCCTGTCTTCTGGACTTCTCTTGCTTCCATTCCCAAAATCATCCTTACTAAAATTCACAAGATTATCTTTTAGTTCCTATGTTCTGGTCCCCGGGTTTCAAGCGGTATCCCATTGGTTAAATGGAGTCGTGTGGCACTCCCTAAGGAGCTCAAGGGTTGGGGGTTAAAGAATATATACATATTTTCTCAGGTGTTGGTGGGAAAATACATGTGAAGATTTATTCAAGGTGATTTCCTGTGGGAGAGAGTTTTAAAATCCAAATATATCCCAGGGAAGTCCATCATTGAATGGATAAGGAAGTCTCGAAAGTATTCCAAAGGGTCGATTGTTTGGAGATCTTTAGTCTCAACATTCAGCTTGGTGCGGCCATGGGTATTTTGGCGAGTTGGAAACGTTAAGGAGATAAGGCTGGGTGGAGATACTTGGCTAAGATCGAAAAACCACTTCCGATTCTCTTAATCTCTCCTTCGGATGATTAAGTCGACGAGTCTTTTTTCTTTGTTTGATGTTATGTCTATGTACCCTCATCCTTTAGGGAGGCTTGGATGGAAATCTGCTAAAGATCTTGGCTTAGATGGTGTCAAATAAATATAGTGGAATCAATATATTGGTATGCTAGTTTCCAATTTTTATCAGACTTAGAGAAGATGACTCTGACATTCTATGTTGGTTTACAAATCTTGGATCTAGGTATTACAAGGCCAAACTTGGATATAAAGTTGAAATGGAACAATGTTTTGAGGGTGAAAAATAATGGTGGTGGAGGATCATTTGGAAACTTCATGCTCCCTTGAAAAGAAAAATAACAATGTGGTTGGATTTAAACAATAAATTGTTAACATGAGATGTCGGCCTTAGAAGGATTTGGGTGGGCTCAAAATGGTGTTCTCTATGTAAAAATGACGTCGAATCATCTTCTCACATTTTTGTTGGGTGTTCTTATGCATATCAAGTAACTAACTAATATGGTCGCGTCATTCTCAAGCCATCGTCATCCTGGTCAAAGCCAAGCTTAGAAGAGTGTATAGAAAACTGGATTGCGGACACATCCATGAAGCAATATGAAGGGCTCCCATGCCTTTTTCTTCAAAGTCTTTGGTGGGCTCGTAATTCCTGTGTCTTCAAGAATGAGTTTATCCCACCAGAAGTTATTGCAAATCTTATTGGAAAGTTGGCCAAGGAATATGTTGGGTTTCCATTTTGTCATCTTTTCACCATCTAAAGTTGTCCCTTTGTGATCATTTTGCCTCATCCTTTCACCCATTTATTACCATTCTTACCATATTCCTTCATGAATATACCGTAACAATATTTTAAGTGTTAAGTGGTTAATTATCATGTATTTCCTTTATTTTTAACCAATTAAAAGAGAATTATGATTGGTTTTCTAATGATGATTGCAAAGTTAAATTCTTGTAACCAATGTTCAAATTTCAGTAATCACCTCCATGATTGGAATACTTACCCAACTTCAGAATAAATTCCACAATATGGGTTTTGTTCTTAGACCCATCAATATGGTTGTATGTTGTTTGGATCATACCCAGGTTAAATATGCTCAACTCCAACTCGTGGTCAAAGTTTCAGTCAAACACCCAATTAAGAGCCTTCAACATAGATCAAATTGAGAGTAATTCCAAATAAGGTGATGGTTGAGCAATTTTTGCATAAAATCATGGTTGAAATCATAGATTCAAGGGATGGGTGCACTCCAATCAGCTCCAAAACATCAATTGCGATTTGGAAAATCAAATTGAATGATCACAAACAACAATACACTATCATGTGACATGCATATGTGTAATCTTTGTTTTTATTCATATATGGAAGGAAAATTCAAAGGGATTCGATGCTATCTCTTTAGCAATCAATTTCTCCGATCTTGTAAATAATATAAATAAATAGAAATCACCATAGCAAAGGGGGAAAAATGAATGTAATGTTGTCAAAGGCATTATAATCACAAGAACTATGTTCAATAGATAATACAAACAATCATTTCCAACATTATGGTGTGTTGAAGAAGCCTTGACAACTGAGTTTTAACGTAGCTTACTTTTGGAAGAGGAAGGCCCTCCTTGGAACAGAAGTAAGGCTACACCATTTTATTTCCTCTTTCTTTATTTTTGTCATTTGATTCTTGTTCTCATTTAATATTGTGTGTTATGTAGCAATTTGTTATACTTTTATTATTGCATGTTTTATGATAGTTTGTTGTGTAGGATATTTGATTCATAGGACATAACTCTCTTAGATAACCCTCTCAAACCAATCAAGACTTAAGGATTAGGAACGAAGTCCCTGTTGCAACAAGCGATTAATATCACAAGAGATTGTTGTTACTTGCATGTGTACAAAAAACAATGTTAAAGGGTATTTGATTTAAGAGGCCACCAAGCCTCAAGGGAAATATTTCTGCATTTATTTCATTAATGTTTTCTCTTTAAATTCTTAATTACAAAAATTAGTGCAACAAGTATTTCATTTGATTAAGTTTTCATTCTAACCAAGTCTAAACTTGCCTCATAGAAAGGATTGGAGTGGTCTACATAGTATTTCTACAAGCCGGTTTAAACCACAAGAGTTGAATAGATGCACTATAGCATGTTTTTCTACCCATAGAGACCCCAATGGATGTTAATGAGCCAGTTGGACTTGACCAAATTGTCTTTCATTGGTTTATATAAAGAGTCTTTCTATTTGATGAATGAATGTTAGAATTCTCTCTCAATCATCAAAGTCCTTTAGTGAACAAAGTATTGTTGTGAGAGACACTTGAGGCATGGGATATCACGACCTATTTTTCTACTGATGAAAGATTTGACAGCCTTAGATTGAGAAGATTAGTTCTCGTTTTGCTTTGAATTTGTTTCATCAAAACAGATTTTAGAATAGGCTCTAATCCTGCACATATTGTGTTTGCATCTCAGAAGCTTACACCCCCAGATTAATAATAAAATGTAACAAAAATTATACATATAATTTGACTGATAAAATACATGGTTGAAACCAAAAACAAGAGTCCACGACTACTATCCATGCCTTCTCTTGACTTCCAAATGAAGTGGGGATTTTTCGACAGAGCCAACCAAGGTCATTCCTCTTTATGCGGGGTTGGAGTGGTCCTTCATGTGTCTCACAATCACTACATCCACATCCGGTATGCCCTGATAGGGGCTCAAACAATCATGCAAAGTTTATTTCTTTATGGACTTTTCTCGAAGCAACTGCCAAGAAGGTCTTTCCAAAATTCAAGTGCTCGTAGATTCCAAGCTTGTCATTGATTGAGAAAATTGAAAGGTATCAATTTCATATGTTCGACTTGCACCTCTGCTTTAGGAACTTCTCCAGTCCATGCAATATTTCAAATGAATATCCTTTTTCCATATACTCAGAGATTTGAATGTCAAAGCAAATGCATTATCCAAAGAGGCGTTGTCCCTACCAACTGGGGCCTTTGGTTTTTATGAATTCATGGATGGTGAGGAGACATAATCCATGAGTTCCTTCTTTATCTTGGTGGTAATAGAGCAAATGTGATTTATATTCATTTTTGTACAATTGTAGCTTTTTGATAATGACTATGTATTTTTTGTGAAACGAACAATGACTGGGCAATGCACATGAACCCCCATATGTATTTGAGTAGTATAAGAGGAAATAGTATTATGAAGAATAGACTCAACCTCTCTAACGGGGCAATAATATGTGTATTCATATCTTTTGAAAATAATTCTCTCTCTCTCTCTCTCTCTCTCTCTCTCTCTATATATATATATATATATATATATATTCTCACCCATTGCACATGTGGCCCCTTTATTAGGTTGTCCACTATTACCTATACTTTTAACCCATCTATGACCCTCTTGGGGTGATATCATATGCATTTAACCCTATATATTCCCCCTTGGGTCATAACATAGTACCCTCCTTCGAAAATATTTGTCCTCAAAGCTGTGGAGTTATTGATTTTACATGTGATGACATCAAGTAATAAGGTTTCCTTATATTCATGCTTTATTTCTACCATTGATGATGATCCATCCATCCAAATTCAATTATTTTTAGTCTCAATCTTTGATAATTCGTTGATGCATAGTATTCTTTCCTTTGATTCCATATATTATTGTTGTAATTTCTCCAATTTGTTGATGTCAATCTTCTTGTCTTTCTTAGTAATGAGGGTGTTGATATCGTTCACCTTGGATAATATTTCTTCATTTTGCACACCCATATCGTCCATATTCTTTCCAAAGACAATGGCATCTGCTATCCTCTTTGCATGATCTTTGATTACTCTAACCTTTGAGATAATACCATCATATTTGACGTGTACATATTCTTGATGGAGTTCAACTTCTTCAAATATCATATGGTTACCTTCTTGAATATTATCTTCTTTCTCCTTTTGAAGCTGTAATGTGGCCTCATCTATCAAATTATTATGTCTTTCTTCAATTCTAGATTGCGTTTTTTTATTTTACCTCATCAATATTTAGGGTTTCCTCAACCTTCTTAAAAATTTCATCTCCAAGTCTATTGATAGTATCCTCTTTAATTTTTGTGATAGTATCTCCATCACTACTCTTTGATTCAAACTCTTGTAAACACCTTTTCACATTCTTAACATCATTAAGAAGGTCTCGATTATGCTTACACAACCTTTTCATTTCTTCATGCTACCCACCATTTTGTTGGGTACCTAATTGAGATTTTGAAGATCGAAGATTAGGTGAATTGAATGCAAGCATGTGTACAACAATGAAAGATAAATGCATGTCTCTTCAAGACGAAACAATGGCTTATCACATTAGTGATCTTCTTCCAGTGATAATTTTTAAAGTGATTGGAGGAATGTTTGGAGGTATTTATAACTACCTTCTAGACAAGGTTTCAAGGGTTTGTAATATCATGAATGAGAGGGGCCCTATGATCAAATTTATTCTTGCTTCTGCTATGTCTATTTGTACATCTTGTTGCTACTTTGTATTACCATGGTGTTGATCATCATCAAACATACTTATATGGTTGTATTGAGTATATTTATGTCTTATTGGTTTACAACGCTCCTTGAATGGACTACTTGGGTGCTCTTGGTTGCTTTGGAAGTTTATGATTTGGTGGAAGTGTTGATTCTAGGTGGTCCTTTGAATTTTCTACTAGTTCTTGTTAGAATAAGGGGCGGTGAAGTTCTTGCTTTGTTTTATGAGTCTTGACTTGTAGTCCAAGATAATGCTCTATGTTTGATTTCCAATAATTTCAATGTAACTCTTCCATCAGAATGAGACTGAGCTTTTAGAAGACAGGGACATCATAAACTTTAAAATTACCATATCTTGAATTCTAACTTCAAAAATCTCAAATGAAAATCTATTGTGGAGGTGTCAAAAATATTACAAGATTAGGTGAAAGCAACAATATCGAAGATGGAATTTCTACAACATTTTCAGGGACTCATAGCCCAAGTCAAGATTTTTCCATATTTCCTAAGGATATATTTAAACATGAAACTATAACATCGCCCAACACAAAAACATCATTTGGATCTTATGATCCCAAAGATTAATTTGAAATGGTTGATATAAGGGTAGAAGAAAGTGAAGAGAGAACTATGAGTTCAACCTCATGAGGCAGAATGTTGGGCCTATGCGATCTTGTGTTCTACAATGTTATTGTTGGGAGAGCTACAATGTATGATTTGGTGATAGTATACACTTGTTATATTTCTATAATTTACGGGCTTGGATGCACACTTGGACTCTTATTTGTATGTAAATGCGCTTTACCTATTCTTCCCATATCAATTTCACTTGGAGTTGTATTTTATGTCCTTCCAAGTCAGAGAATGGATCCTATTTTACCTACTCCTAAATGGACTCATGAGGATGATGGAAGCGATCCTTAAAATAACGAAGATGCTCGAGGTTTTGGTTTGATTTATTCTTCCTCAAGTGAGGATACTCTCTGTGGTAAGTGAAAAGGTGACGGAGTATTGCAAGTCTCTTGAAGAGTGTGGTATTAAAAATGTAGAAGAAATTGAAAGATCTCTAGGTTTGGTTATACTGGTTTCTCTCACCTTTACAGGGATCTAAATACATCTGATATGGAAGAGCACCAATATGCAAATTTTTTGAAAGAGGCAGAGTTGTTGAACTCATTTTTGGGTAAATACTTTTAAGTAAAATTGAAGTTGTGATATATATACATGTATTTGGACGTTGAGATAATGGGAGCCGACCTATAGTATCAAACTATGCCGGGGACGACCCGACATTCGATTAAATCGATTTATTTGGACCCCAATGTTGTTGTACATTGAAAGAGATGGCCTATAAGTGTAGATTTGATAAAGGCTGGGCTGACCTGTACCTTTTGAAGTCTGATCTCTTTTGAAGGTATTTGAAGGTTGAATTTTGCATGTTTAGGGGGTTTTATGCCACTTTGGAAGGACAAAAGAAGAATTGATTGGAGAAGAAAACATCATTGAAGGGCCTTCAGAGGTTGGATGCTACGACAAAGCCCTCCTTATTCCCCTCATTTATGGAAAATAGGTCATGTTTGAGGGCTTGTGCCCCTTGGTATTTGTATGAGTGGCATAAATTGCCCATGTTTTATGTATTTTAATTTGAATAATTAGAGAATAGGGCCTTTGCCTATCCATAGGTTAGATTAGGGGATTTTATTCCTAAGAAATTAATATTTTAATGTAAAGTAAGTTGAGCATCTCCTCTATAAATAAAGATGCACTTACTCTCATTTTGTCATAGTGTCTGGAAGAAGAAATCCCTTAGGAGGTCCATAATTTCTAAAATTTGTTGGAGTATATTTGTCTTGGATTTGTGCTATGGATGGAAGACTAAGGAATTTTTATTGAGGAAACAATTTCTGGATGATTTTTGCAATTTTTTGATGATTCATGGCAAAGGTTTATGAATGAACGACGACTTACCTAGTAAGTCGTTATTTTAAAGTGTTTGTGGATTTTGTTTGTTGGATGTATTAAGTGAAAATGCGCTTATCAATTGGTGAAGGTGCATTTTCCTTGTATTTTCTTGAATGGATCATATATTGTAAACCCTGGGAAGATTTGTAGTGGAATGCCTTCCTTTGAAGTTGTCTTGGAGCTTGTGGGAAGGACATAGGAGGGTATCTAGGGTTTGTAGTGGACTATCCTAGTTACCATCCTATAAGATAACCTTCTAAGGATTGTAGTGGACTACCTTAGGGATTATCCAAAATCTGTGCTTGTCTAAAGGAATAGAATGATTTTTAGGGTTTGTAGTGGACTACCCTAGTCATAATTATATTGGTTGAATCTCTAAGGTTTGTAGTGGACTACTTTAGGGTTTACCCAAATATTACCCTTGTCCCCCAAGGAAACTCTTATTTTTAACCCATATTCCCAATGAAAAGACACTGGTCTATGACCCTCCCATCATCTCTCATAACCTGAAACTTATCAAAACCATTCTCTCTGGATTTACTCTTTACATCACCTTTAGCTTCATTTCCCTACATCTTAACAATCTTAACCTAGGAAATCTCGCCTTGAATTGGCGGAAGAGTTGACTTGAAGTGAAATAGGGTTGGTGAGGTGACAATGGCTCTCCCTCTGAGTTACACTGTATTGCACTTGAGTGTTCATACTTTATATCAATGAGTGTATTTCATGTGATACACTTCATCTTTGTTTTTTAATTCTTCCCTTGACTCATCCTTTTCCAACTTTCCTTTTCTAATATTTTATTGTTTTAATTTTTGAACATCCTTCATCAATGCTTGACTAATGTATTGCATCTTGGTCAACTCATCACCTTTCTTTATAAGATCTTATTTTGGCTCTTCATTATCCTTCTATAATTTGGAAACTTTTTATTTTGATTCATTTAATTCAACTTAAATTTTATGCATATCATGTTGGATTACTAAGAGGGGGTGAATCAGTAATAGAGAAATTTAATCATTTTTAACCATAAAATGCAAGTGTTAAATCAATGTAGCATTATCATCCAATAGTTGCTGAGTAAATAAACAATGAACAAATGAGCAATCATACACATACACAGTACACCAATGTTTTTACGTGGAAACCCAAAGTGGGAGAAAACCACATAGTGATTTTTCTTATATGTCTTTAAGAATTACACTCATTGGAAGCACCAACTTCCTTTGTTTTCCAGCTGCAATTGGAAGGAGGCTCCAACCCCCTAGTTTCTCAGGCTACAACCTGAGGGAAGCTCCTACTCCCCTATTCTCTATATACAACCAGAAGGAGGCTACAACCCCCTATGTTCTCAGGCTACAACCTGAGGGAAGCTCCAACCCCCTATGTTCTCAGGCTACAACCTGAGGGAAGCTCCAACTCCCCAATTTTCTAGCTACAACCAGAAGGAGGATACAACCCCCTATGTTCTCCGGCTACAATCGGAAGGTGGCTACAACCACCTGTCCTTGCCCTGTCCAACCGCCATGATGTAGAAGTAGAATGATGGAATCACTGTCACACTATCACTGTGAGACATACTGCTGTAAACCTGTACCAATCAACCTACACCAAACAACATGTACCAATAACCTGAACCATGCATCAACCTGTAATCAACCTGTATCATAAACAAGTGCATCAACCATGCACCAACCTGTAATAACCTTGTACCATAAACAAGTACATCAACCATGCACCAACTTGTACCTCAACCTGTACCATGAACAAATCCATCAACCATGCACCAACCTATACCTCAACTTGTACCATGAACAAGTGCATCAACCATGCACCAAACCTGTACAAATAACCTATCACAACATCCCGTCCAAACAACATATCACAACAACCTATCTCATCAATATTATCAACCAAATCGGATCTACTCACCAAGATCGATCACCAAGACAACTCTCAAAGATGTGCATCAACCAAGCATAACACACCAACTCATAATCATCACCAATATCAATATGTGCTTCTAATAATATACCAATACAAGTATGCTACATCATCCATAACCATGTGTCAACAATACTACTAACAAGTGCCTCCAACCATGTACCAAGTATGTACCAATCATGTATCAACTACTCATCAACTATGACTCATCAAGATGTACCAACATCATCAACTATACACCTCATGTACCAATCATGTATCAACTACTCATCAACTATGACTCATCAAGATGTACCAACATCATCAACTATACACCTCATGTATGTGCTAACTCATCAACTACTTGTCTCAACCATGTACCCAACATGTACCTCAACCATATACCAAATACATATACCAATATAACCATCAAAAGTTCTCTAGAAATACATCACACTATCCATAACCAAATACCATAAACCATTGCATCAAACCATGCGCCACAACCTCACTGTTATACAACCTCTATCTGTAACATACCTCAACCAAGAGCCCTCATCAATTTCATCATACATATTTGATTTGTAACTCTGTAATAGACTTGGTGTATATGATCACATACCTACAAA
>SNQJ01S0067678.1:6374-27847 GCA_010110895.2 Picea sitchensis | reverse complement strand
CTTGTCTCAACCATGTACCCAACATGTACCTCAACCATATACCAAATACATATACCAATATAACCATCAAAAGTTCTCTAGAAATACATCACACTATCCATAACCAAATACCATAAACCATTACATCAAACCATGCGCCACAACCTCACTGTTATACAACCTCTATCTGTAACATACCTCAACCAAAAGCCCTCATCAATTTCATCATACATATTTGATTTGTAACTCTGTAATAGACTTGGTGTATATGATCACATACCTACAAACCTTCCTTAACTTTAACAACATGAGACTAACATTTCATCAAACTTAACTTTAGTCTCACATGACTAGTGTTGGATTAGTCAACAACCCTAACTTGCAATAATCATAACTATGTACCTATAATGAATAAAGATATGAAAATGGTACACAATGTTCTTCAATGTCGTTTATGCAATTCCTCCAGGTTTCACTACTTGGAACCTCTTATAAAAAGAGTTATAGCAAAAATGACATAACTTGTTGAATTCTAGCTTATTCTATAGAGAGAACTTGTAGAGCGTTCCCCGCATGGAATATTTATTGTATGGATCTGAAAATGGTACACATAATACTACAGTATGTACTCTAACCAATACATTTAGTCTTACTAAATTTGGATCTGTTATGAAGAACTTATGACATTTTTAATCGAAACACTTGTTTTAGACTAGTTTCAAGACTAGCCACAAACCCTAGTTTCCACGGAGTGTAACTCCAAAAATACAATGACCCATAAGCTGAAATGTTTATCACAACTACTTGGATATGTTTTCTCAATGGAATCCAAATTTCATGATCTGAATCATTCTAGAAATTTTTTTATTGCGAAAATGGTGAGATGACCTATAAATAACATACCTTAGAAAGTATCATCAAAATAATTTATCCTCCCTTGAATTTCAGCCTTATTTACTTCACCTTCCCTCTGAAATTTGGCTTAGATATCCTTTGGTTACCTCATTTGCTTGTATATATTTAATATGCTAAAGTGTGATTAAAATGAGAGAATCTTGCCTCTTATTTATACTTTCATGTAGCTTCCTCAAAGGGTTACCTTTTAACCATCTTAATACACTTTCCTTATTTTAAGGCTAACCCACTTCTAACCACTTGTCCACTTAGTAATTTCTCCATTAACTTTATTATTTAAATAATTTATTTTGTATCCACTTTGACTTATAATACACTTATCACTTCACTTTATTATTTAAATTACCTTCCAACCATCTTAACCCACTTTCCTTATTTTAGGGATAACCCACTTCTAACCACTTGTCCACTTAGTAATTTCTCCATTAACTTTATTATTTAAACAATTTCTTTTGTATCCACTTTGACTTATAGTACATTCATCACTTCACTTTATTATTTAAATAATTTCTTCTTTGCAACCATTTTGACTACTTTGACCTTTTGGGGCTTCTAGATGACTCATGAGGGTTCTCCAACTTCACATGGCCATAACTCTCTAACCGAAGGATTTATGTGACATTCCACATACCACTGGAAATGACATGACATGTACTATCCATCTAGAATAGTCTTGCCTGCAAATATATTAAAAATCATACCATTATCCATCAAACAAACTTGGGTCCAKTACCCAAACCTTTGTTCTACCAAAATTCACTACCAGACTTTCTTCAAGGGTTGAAATCAATGACAACCAACCCAAATAATCAACAATATCCCCCTTTGACATTGATGGAAACACTCTGATGCAATATTGAAGTCATATCACTCATGCTCCCCCAGTGACCATCACTCCCCCTGGAACCATGCCTCTATGCTCTTTCTCCAAACATTACCTTTGCATCTGAAAAATATCTCCCCCTTTGTCATCAATGGCAAAGGTATATTTCCATCTGGGGCTGCTCCCCCTAACTAAACTGTCTTTGGGGATACTCCCCCTGACTGAAATCTTCTTGAAATTGATACCCCAACCTGAACTGTCCTCTTTATGGTGCTTCCTCATGTAAATTTGAGACATATAAGATAAGCATTCAAAAGCATTCATTTTGGAGTAGAAATTACTCTGAGTCTCTGACGAAGATACTCAAAGGCTTCTCGTGGAAGCACTTTTGTAAAGATGTCTGCCACTTGTTCTTTTGTGCCCACATATTCAACTATGATATTCTTCTCTGCAACTTGTTCTCGTAGAAAATGATACTTGATTAGAATGTGCTTCGTCTTGGAGTGCATCACCGGGTTCTTTGAGATACTGATGGCGCTTGTATTATCACAATAGATTGGAATGGGCTCATCATACTCAACCTGTATATCTGTCAGAGTTTGTTTCATCCATAGAACATGTGTACAACATGATGTTGCTGCAATATACTCTGCTTCGGTTGTAGATAAGGATATTGATGATCGTTTCTTGCTTAGCCATGATGCTAAATACTCACCCAAGTAGAACGCTGCTCCACTGGTGCTTCGTCGGTCATCAATGCAACCTACCCAATATGCATTTTCGTAGGCAATAAGTGATAGATCCTTTCCTTTTAGATACCATAATCCAAACTCTTCTGTTCCTTTGAGATATATTAAAATCCTCTTCACTGCCAATACATGTGATTTCTTTGGTGCTACCTGAAATCGTGCCACCTGTCCAATTGCATGCATTACATCTGGTCTGGATGTTGTCACATACCAATCATTGACCTATATTGCCTCTGGTCTGTAGACTTTGAATCATCATCTTTGCTCAACTTTCAACTGGTTTGCATAGGAGTGGTAACTGGTTTGCAATCTTCCATTCCGAACTTCTTCAACATTTCTCTAATATACTTAGTTTGAAAAATAAAAATTCCTTGGTTGCTGTGACGTATCTGAAGACCCAGAAAGAAGGATAGTTCTCCAAGTAATAACATTTCAAATTCATTATGCATATCCTTTGCAAATTTCTCGCTTAACCTGTCATCAATACTTCCAAAAATAATATCATCAACATAAACTTCAATTAATAAAATACTATCTTGAGTTACCTTGATGTAGAGGTTGTAGTTTGGACTTCCTCTTCTGAATCCTGCATGCCATAGATATTTATCCAGTCTAGAGTACCATGCTCTAGGAGCCTGTTTTAGACCATATAAGGCCTTCTTCAATTTGCACACATAATCTGCATTTTCTGACAACTGAAATCCTTCTGGTTGTTCAATGTAGACTTCTTTTTCATCTTTTGCTTCTTCTTCGTAAAGTTGTTCCATTGATTCATTTTCTTCTTCCTTTGATTTCCATCCACCCGTTTCATCAATTGTTACATTGATGCTTTCCACAACTTTGTTCAATCTCAGATTGTAACATTTTTATTCTTTCCTTGTACTTGAGTAACCAACAAGTACTCCTTTGTCCACACGAGAGTCAAACTTTCCCATTCTGCCATCTTCTCTTTTGATGTAACATTTACTTCCAAATACTCTGAAGTGCTTCACATTTGTTGGTCTTCCTTTCCATAGCTTGTAGGGAGTTTTTCCATTGTTGTTTATGAGAATTACTCCATTTTGAATGTGAACTTTTGTATGCACTGCATGTGTCCAAAAAAAATAAATTTGTCAATTTGGAATCCATTAGCATTGTTCGAGCCATTTCATGTGTAATTCTCATCCATTATGATAATGTTCCTTTGTCTCTGAACCACTCTCTGAACCAATCTATGAATCCATTCTCTCGTCCATTGCCATATATCTATCCAAACCTGCTAAGTGTTTTTACGAATCCATCTCTTTCCGTACTGTCCAAGACTCTACGGCACAACTGTCCATAATGCTGATCCATTTATCACTATACTATCATGAAGTCTTCACTACTACAACTGATTAATTTATCAAACTGTACTTCTGCTAACTGACTGCTTTGGATTTGTCTACTCGAACTATGCAAGCTGCTTGAAGGATGGTTCTTTGGTCTGTCACAACTATCACATAGACTCCCCCTGTCTAATATTCATATTACCTAGGAGTCTCTAAGACGGATGGATCAGAACAATTCATGCTATGATGTGTATTCATCATCATCTTCATTGGTAGATTCATCATCTCTCTGAGCTTTGACTTATTTATTTCTGTCTGTGAATTCATCTTTCACTACAATGCCTGAAAGTACAATCTCTTGAACCTGTTCCCTATTTACCTTTCCTTATTTTCTTTCGGTTATTTTCCAAACCTTTTTGTATCTGACGTCTTTCTCTGTAGAATTTTCTTCATCTCGTTTTATTGACAATCTTGCGATCTCTGGGACCTGGTCTTTGTTCACCTTTTCTTCGTGTTTTCTTATTCATACTTTATTATATCTGATATCAGTTTTCTCTTTCATGGAAGTATCGATCATGCTTCTACAATCACTAGCTATGTGTACATAGTTATGACATTTGTGACATTCAATGTTACGTGGGGCCACATAGACATTTCTTGCTTGAACATTTCTTTTATAATCCCCGCAATCTGCAACCTTATGTCCAAAATTAGTACAATAAAAAGAATGACCATAAAAGAAATTTGCATACCTGAGAGTGAATGATCTTCTTTGTGGTGTAGTCTTTCTGAATTTCTGCCTTGACTGATCATGATCATGATTGAATCTTCTTTGTGGCTTGAACATGGATGATCTTCTTGAATATGTATCTTCAATAGTTTTTGTAGATTCTGGTTAACCATCATTCCTTCCTTTGAGTACTTCTGCATAACTCTTTCTATTTTCTTCATTCTTCTTTTCTAGCAACCTATAGTGCTTCTCTTCATTCTCTTTAACTGATGTGGATGTTTCTGTCTCTTCAACGTTCTTATTGAGCTTGACGATTTTACTTCTCAACGTGACAACTTCTTCTTCAAGCTTCTCAACCTCTTCTTCTTTCTTCATTATCTGAGACTTCATGACTTTTTTTGTTCTTTTCGCTTCTTCAAGATGGATTTTTAATGTGATTATTTCTTCTTCAAGTCCTTTCTCTTCTTGACTAAACTCCGCCTCAAGTTGGTTTAGATCATTAGTTCTTTCCTTAAGGTGATATGTCAATATCTTCTCTCTCATTTTTGCTTCTTCCTTCTGTGCTTCTATGTTGGCTTCCAAATACTACTTTTGATATTCAATATTTTCTTTGATCTTTCTGGCTTCTTCTAGTTGAGTTCTTAAGTTCTCGATGACCGGTTGGGCTTCTTAAAAAATGTGAACACTTTCCTTTTGTTTCATCAACTCTTTCTTGAGTGACCTGTTTTCTTCTCTTTCTTTTCTTAGTTCATCTAAAGCACTAATCAATTCTGCTTCATAATTTTCTTCCTTTTCAATTAATTTTTCTGTCTCATTTCCTTCATGGCATTCTATTTCAAGATGTCCGCGTTTTTCACAATTAAAGCAAAACAACATACCTCTGTTGATTATGTACTCTTCATATTATGAATCTGTTTGACATGGTGAACATATTTCTTCTTGATCTGTACCGACATCTTCTTTGGAATTTTCTGAATCTGCGATGGGTGAAGAATATATGTCATGTAAATTATCCCAAAGTTCTTTGGCTGATGAACATTTACCAACTTTTTCTCTTACCAGATTAGGTAATCCTTCCCAGATGAAATCCATTGCTATTTTTTTATTCTTCTTCAATTCCTTCTTGGCTGCAGTCTTTTCCCTTTTTGATCTATCATATCCTATAACGACTGATAGCCAAATATAATACCCCTGTGCCTGTAAAAATACTTTCGTCCTTCCACTCCATAACTCATACTTTAAACTATTCTGACCATTAAATAATGGTACTCCATTCTTAGAATAATCCATGATCTTCTCACCATTAAATAATGGTACTCCATTCTAGAATAATCCATGATCTCCTCCAATGGTTAAACTTTTCATGAAGGAAATCTCGCTCTGATACCACTTGTTGATTACTGAGAGGGGAATCAAGAATGAAAGCAATTCAATCCTTTTTAACTAGAAAGTGCAAGTGTTAAATTAATGTAGCATTATCATCCAATACTTGTTGAGTAAATAAACAATGAACAAAATGAGAAATCATACACACATACACAATACAACAATGTTTTACGTGGAAACCCAAAGTGGGAGAAGACCACACAATTCTTTTTCTTATATGTCTTAAGAATTACATTCATTGGAAGCCACCACTTTCCTTTGTTTTCAAATGCTAACCCAGAAGGAGACCAATCTCTCTAGTTTCTCGTGCTACAACCCGAGGGAAGCTCCAACTCCTAGATTCTCTCAAGCAGCAACCCTTATGTTCAAGTTGGCAAACCTATGGGAAGCTCCAACTCCCCCAATTTTCTATAGATACAATAAGAAGGAGGTTACAACCCCCTATGTTTTTTGGCTACAACCACCTATCCTTGCCTCTGCCAACTACCCTCTAATGTATAGAAGTAGAATGATGAACCACTGGCACACTATCACTACGAGATATAATGTTGTAAACATGAACCAATCAACTTGCACCAAACAACTGCAGACTAATAACTCGGAACTATGAATCAACCTGTAATTTCAACTCAGAATCAACTCGCATTATAAAACAAGTGCATCAACCATGCACCAACGATACTATAAACAGTGTAATAACTATGCACCACCTCACTATGCCGAAAGTGTATCAACTATGCTTAAACTCCTTGCATAAATAACCTCACATAACAACCTCATTCAAAACAACCTGCTCTATCAATATTATCAACCACAAATCATATAGGGCTCACCAAGATCAATCACCAAGACAATCTCAAGATGTGTATCAACCAAGTACATCACAACAATCATCATTATCGCCAAGATCAATATGTGCTTCTAATAATACACCAATACAAGTATGCTACATCATCCATAAACCATGTGTCAACAATACTACTAATGTTCTCCAACCATGTACCAAGTATGTACCAATCATGTATCAATTACTCATCAACTATGACTCATCAAGATGTAACAACATCATCAACTATACATCTAATGTATGTGAAAACTCATCAACTACACACCTCAACCATGTACCCAACATATAAATCAACCATATACCAAAACATACACCAATATAATCAAAAATTTCTCTAGCAATATATCATGTTATCCATAACCAAATAGCATAAACAATTACATCAAACCATGTCCACAACCTATCTCAGAATATACCTCAACCAAAATCCTCATTTATCATCTAAATATGATTTATAACTATGTAATAACTTGTATATGATCACATACTTGCAACCTTCCTTAACTTTTAACAATAAGAGACTATCATTTTCTTCAAACTTTTACTTGCCTCACATGACTAGTTTTGGATTAGTCAACAAACCCAACTTTGCAATATCCATAACTATGTACCTGTAATGAATGAAGATATGAAAATGGTACAAAATAATATTCTTTTAATGTCATTTATACCTCCAGGTTTCACTTCTTTGAACCTCTCATAAAAGGAGTTGAGAGAAAAACGATGGCAATCTTGTTGAATTCCGCTTCTAGAGAGCTCTAACTTGTATAGCTTTTCCACACGGAATATTGTTGCATGGATCTGAAATGGTACATAGAATACCAAAGACTATACTCTAAACTAACATTTTATTATTCAATTTAAATTTGGATCTGTTATGAAGAATTTATAACATTTTAATTGAAACATTGCTTTTGTGACTAGTTTCGTGACTAGCCACAAACCATATTTTCCATAGAGTGTAACTCCTAAAAATAAAATGACCCACAAGCTAGAAATTGTTATCACAACTACTTGTATACATTTCCTCAACAACCACCAATTTCATAGTTTGAATCATTCTAGAAATGCATGTTAAAATGATGAGATGACCTCAGAATACCATACCTTAGAAAAACATCATCGTAAAATAATTTATCCCTGAATTTTCGACCCTTTATTTCAATTTCCCCTAAAACGGGCCAGATTTCCTTTGGTTTACCTTTAGTCACTGGTATATATTCATATTCTCAAGTAGATAAAATGAGAGTATTCTTGCCCTCAGACAGATACTCTCTTTCAGGCCTCTCAAGGGGTTACTTTTAAACCATCTTAACCCACTTTCCTATTTTTAGGGTTAACCTAATTACAACCACTGTCCACTTAGTACCTCCACAAATTTTTTTTTATATATTTTCTTTTGTATCCACTTCGACTTATAGCACACCTACCACTCTTGTTATTTTAAATTACCTTCTAAACCATCTTAACCCACTCCTCCTTATTTGAGCTTCAACCAATTTCTAACCACTGTCCACCAGTAATTTCTCCAGTATTAACTCGGCTATTTAAATAATCATTTTTGTATCCACTTTGATCTCTATAGTACACTCATCACTTCACATTATTATTTAAATACTTTTTTTTTTTTTTTTTTACATAAAAAAAAATTGGGTCCTTTACCCAAATCTACATTATTATTTAAATAATTTCTTCTTTGCAACCACTTTGACTACTTTGACCTTTTGGGGCTTCTAGATGACTCATGAGGGTTCTCCAACTTCACATGGCCATAACTCTCTAACCGTGAGGAGTTATGTGACGTTCCACATACAATTGGAAATGGCATGACATGTACTATCCATATAGAATAGTCTCGCCTGCAAATATATCAAAACCCATACCATTATCCATCAAATAAACTTGGTTCAATTACGCAAACCTTTGTGCTACCATAATTCACTACCAAACTTTCTCCAAGGGTTGACATCAATAACAACCAACCCAAATTATCTACATATTTTTAATTTTCCTATCATTTATCCATATATCATTGAAGAATTTTTTGAACTCTTCCCACTTAGATCCTACATCCTTATGTAGACTATACCGCCAATCCCTATATTTTCCTTTAAAATATATTTTGCAGGCACAAGACTTAAGGATTCTTCCTTTGTGATACAAAACCATTCCATAGGATCAATTTAATATTCGTATTCATCTCCTCTAAATATAGGTATTTCCATTGATTCTTAATTTGAGGTCTAACCTAAACCTTCAACTTACAACCTCAATATATTAACTATACTGATCTCAAATAGTTATGATATATTTCCTAGTATATTCTCCTACATTTTCTCTTTCCAAAAGCTATTGTATCACCCCAATTGGACATCCCAATCAAAAGTTATGATAATTTTAATTTAACACACCTTTAAAACCCATATTTGAAGACTGTCTTGTTGACCGACCTTTCTCCCGATGTATCTATAAAATTTTGGCATTTCTGAGCCTGGAATGTTTGCCTGTAGTATCATGATATGTCTTCTCTACAATGCCATAGATTTGAATAAATTTTGATATGCCAAGTGAAAGTTATGTTAACTTTCCCAAAACTTGTTGATTGTTTCCCTTTATAGAGAGAAAACTTGTATGGTATACCATGTGTCCAAAGTTTCTGACACGCTTCTAAAATTTGGACTTGAAACACCATGGTCCATCCATTTTCCAATGAAACTAGTGGCAGTCAATTTGGATCTTTCTATAATCATATATTATTGTTTTACCCAAAACACTTGTTTGAGACTAGTTTTAGGACTAGTAAAAAACCCTAACTTCCACAACTTGTACCTTGAAAAGTGTAGCGAATCAAAATATGAAATTTTTACCATAGTGACTTCACTATGTCTTCTCAGTGTCTAAAAAATTTCACTATCTAAAACTTCCCATAAAAAAATTATAGAAAAAAATCCCAACATGGATAATTTGAAGGAGACAAACCCAAGGATTGTATGCTCTGAAACCAAATGTTATGTAACAATTACTTAATTTAGCATAATAAATCAAAGTACACATAATGTACACAGTGTGTGAGTATGGAAGTTTCTTGATCTTCACGTGTTTTTTGATCTTCTACTCTACCTGTTTTTTGATCTTCTACTTTTCCTGATTTTTTTTCTTCTACTTTACCAATTTTTTTTATCTTCTACTTTACCCATTTTTTGATCTTCTTGCAACTCCCAAACAAATAAGATAGACGAGTTACACAATAAATCCTTAAATAATAGGAGAACCTCCTCCAAATACCTCAACACACTCATATATCCAAATCACATGTTCCTCCCTTCATAATGACTATATTATATTATATATGTATATAGTCTCACCCATTGCACACGTAACCCCTTTATTAAACCAAATACTATTTCATATATTTTTAACCCATATATGCTCCCCTTGGGTTCATACGATATACACTTAACCCCATATATGCCCTTGGGTCATAACAATTTAATAGTTGGCATGATGTTGGCTTATTTGGAAGCTCCAAGGATTGGCTTATAGAGCTTGGTGGCATGCCTTGCTCAACCTTTGTATTGCTAGTTAAGTTTGGTAGTAATCATTGATGCCTTAGCTAAGGTTAGGGATGCATTAAAGTTTCCTTTCTTGGTGTGAGCTGAAAGGACTCTTGTACCAACTTGGGATGAGTTAAGTAATTTTCATATGTATGTATTGAGATAGATGTTTCCCTAAGGGGTGTTAAAATGATATAAGCTTTAAGTCTTTGAGGTGTTTACATTCTTGAGTTTTCCTAGAAGTAGTATCACATAAATTTGAAGTTTGTTGTAGGGTTATCGAAGAAATTAGTTTTAGCAATGAGGCTAATAAAATTATGAAGTATATCCATGGCGTTATAGACGTGGGGTGTAAATTTCAAATTGTATTTCATATTTTCAAAAATTTTACATGGTTTTAGAGCTTATATTACACTGTAATTGATTCCTTATGAAAGAGGGAGTTGAATATTTAAGCGAGTGTGGAACCCTATCTTAATTAGATGAGGTCAATCTGTCCATGGGATAAGCACTTGTATCCTATAAGGGTTTGCTGGGTGTGATTTTCTAGTTTCTCTATGGATTGGATTTGTGATTTCACTTGGGATAGGTGACCAATCTACTTGATTTATGAGTTGATTTCTTGATTGAGGTGTGCTTCAATATTTGCAAGGATGGATACTCTTGGTATTAGAGAGTGTGGCATGTTAGAATATGCTTCCAACTTTACATATTGAAAGTATAAACTGCAAATGTTGTTGGAGGAGGTTGAGATTTGGGTGTTGTTGAGAGAAAGGTTACTATTCCTACCAATCCTACCAACGATATATTATGATGATCAGAGCTATGTGAATCTCTCAGAGAAACCGATGTTCCATGATAGACCAAAGTACATTGGGATCAAGCCTTATATTCTCTGTGATAAAGTCCAGAAAAGATAAGTGGTTCTCCAATATATCTCCACAAATGAGTAGATAACAAATATTTTGGAAAAGACTCCATCCAAGATGAAAAATTTGTGTACTTAAGAGACAAGGTGGGGCTCGTGGAGACAAATTCCTTATTGGAAAAGGAAGTGATTACTCCCAGGTTGGGAGGGAGCACTGATATGTTATTGATTTATAGAAATTCATTTTCTAGTTATGAAAATGGTCCAGGATGGGAAGTTCCTTTCTAGTTCGAAAAGTGGTTCAAGATTTCTGACGGACATTCATTTTCCAGTTCGGAAATGGTTCAGATCGGACATACATTTTCGTAATGAAAATTTTCCTATAGATTTTTGATGTACCATAGACAACAATTCCCCTCGTGGCTAGTGCGGGGGAATGGTCTAGGACAATCATTCTTATTGGTAATCACTCTGAGTAGTGGTCAAGTAGAATGGTCAGCCTCGTTGGGAAGTCATTCTTTCAAAGTTCACAATTGTGATCAGGTTCAAAGAATGGTCYGTTTTGGAGGTTGGTGCAGGACAATACTTTCCATAGGAAATGGTCCAAACAGTCATTCCCTAGGGTAGACTCATTCTCTCCATGTTKCACTGTGATTAGTGCCGGAGGAATGAMCCAGTTAGGTGAATGTTCTAGGTTCAACAATCAAGGACATGCATTCCCTAGGGTAGACTCATTCTCTCCAGGTTGCATCATGATTAGTGCTAGAGGAATGGACCAGTTAGGTGAATGGTCCAGGCTAAAAAATTAGGGACTGTTATTCTTCTTGGGAAGAATAATCCATATATCCCATGATTGATGTTTTTACTTTTTGAGGGTAGATGATTTTCCAGATCTGATAGATGTGAGTGGAAGAATGGCCCATATGACTTAGTTTGTATCATGATGTTCTTATGCAAGTTGATATCGAATGATATGATTTCTATGGAGACTGTATGTCTCTGGACATTATTTCTATACCACTGTGGTAGATGTGTTCCATTGGTTGTGACTATGTGTCACTGGTTAGTAGTCATGTGCTATTAGGTGTGGTTGCGTACCACTGGATAGTCATTGTGTACTACTATGGATAGACACAGTTGTGTTCTATTGAATGACATTGTTCTGATTGCCATGGAGACTATCACTAGTGTTGGAAATGATTACCAGCTAGATGGATAGTTAGTATGATGATGGATAGACATTCTCCCTATGGAAAATGGTCAAGGACAATCATTCTTCTAGGACATATGTCCGGATTAGAAGGATAGTCCTTGTAGCCCATGGTGTGGCTTCCAACATCTGTTGGAACAATTATTCTTCTAGGACATATGTCCGGATTAGAAGAATGGTTCTTGCATCACTTTGTGGAGTGAGTGACTTATTCAACATCATGCTTGATTACCTATATGGAGTATGGCTTCGAGAGATGATGGAGAAATTATTTAAATAATAAAGTAATAAAGTGAAGTGATGAGTGTACTATAAGTCAAAGTGGATACAAAATAAATTATTTAAATAATAAATTTAATGGATAAATTACTAAGTGGACAATATAGGTAATCAAGCATGATGTTGAATAAGTCACTCACTCCACAAAGTGATGATGGAGCTCATGATTTGATCATGAGATAGCCTGTGTGGCTATGATGATGCTATCGGTTGAATGGTCTGTTTGTGCTCAATACCATTTCCCTTAATAACTCCCTATATAGGAGGGAGTGTTGATATTATGGTAGTTGTGGGAGGTATTAACCTCCACGTGCAACCTTTGACAAGACTGGAATATTCTAGGAAGAAAGAGAAACCCTAAAATGTTGGATAATAACTCTAGGAGACAAGTAGTTTCAATAGAATATTTAATATTGAGTTATTAGCCTCCAGAAAGAGAAGTCGACCTAGTCAAGTGAGATAGAATAGTATAAATAAAGGGTGCTAGAGATGATTTTCATACTCACACCCACAACTGTATAAGACCGATGGTGCACAAGTTTGGAGAGGAATTGCAGTTGCAACTGTTGCAACTAGCATTTCAGTTTTGGATTGAATTTTCTCTTGGTTATGGTTTGGACTTTCTGCTTGGTCTTTGGTTATTCTTGCTTGGTGCGCTAGCCTTGGATAAAGGTTCTCTATCTTGGTTGGCTATTGGATTACTTCCATAATTATTATGTCTGTCAAGGTTAAGGTGCTCGAGGGTGGCCTTTGTGCCTATGGTTGGGAGACAATATTGCTATTTTGTTTATGGTTAAATGAGCACACCTATTTTTCTAACATGTGCCTTCTGGAATGCCTTGGTCCCTTTGCAACTTGTTCACAGTGACTTGTGTGGTCCTCTTTCTTCTCCTTCTTTTTCTGGGTGCAAGTATTTATTAACTTTCATGGATGACTTCTCTAGACACACTTGGGTTTACTTCTTAAAATTTAAGATTGAAGTGCTTGACAATTTTTTGGCCTACAAGGCCCTTGCAGAAAAAAAATTTGGACATCAAATTCAAAGGTTAAGAACATATAATGGAGATGAATACGTGAACAACAATTTTACAACTTAATACATTGCACAAGGCATCCAAAGTCGACACAATGTTCCATATATACCACAAAAAAATGGTGTTGCTGAGAAAAATAATTGCACATTAGAAGAAATGGTTGATTGTATGATCCAATATAAAGGATTAAGTCTTAATTATTGTGTGGAAACCATTAAATGTGCAAGTTACATATTAAATTTCACTCCCACAAAGGCTCTAAAAAATATAACACCGAAATAAGCATGGAATAAAATAAGCCAAATGTAAGTCACTTTCGTGTATTTGGCAGTGTAGCACAAGCTCACATTCCTGATGAGAAAAGGAAAGCTTTACAACCTAAAAGTGAGAAGTGTATTTTTGTTGGATATTCTGAAGATGTAAAAGGTTACATGATTCTTAAACCTCATTCTAATGAAATTATTATTAGAGGAGATGTTAAATTTGATGAAAATCTCTTGCCAGGCCTGCAAGCCTAATTCGACGTTTGTGCTTTCTTTGGCTTGCGATCCATATTCGACTTGCAAGCCATCTGTAGAGTTTGTTCTGTATTTCGTTCCTATTATGGTTTCTTCTTCTTTAGATGATGACCGTGAGGATGAAAATAAACCTCTATCTGTCAACTTCCTCTAGATGAGTCCATTGAACATGAACCTTCACTAACACCACCGCTTCTGAGATAGGTCTGTTCAACACGAGAAGAAATTGGTGATCTTGTCGGTGATAACATCAAATGCGTTCATAGTTTCGACGAGCCTCTTCTCTTTTGGCTCAAGTTTCAGAGACTCATGATCCATAAACATTTGTAGAAGTTTCTGGTCATCCAGATTGGGCCACATCAATGAATGAAAAGTATCTCTCTTTGATAATGAATGATACTTTGGATCTTGTACCTCTTCTGAAAGGAATATAACTTGTCTGATGTAAATGGGTCTATAGAACTAAGTATGCATCAGATGGAAGTGTTGAAAGACATAAGGCCCAATTAGTTTCCAAAGTATTCTCTCAAGTTGAAGGCATTGACTATAATGAAACCTTTTCCCACATTGTCAAAATGAATTCCACCCGCCTTGGTTTATCCCTTAAAATATCACATAAATGGGAGGTCCATCAAATGGATGTCGAATTTTTATTCTTGCATGTGGATTTGCAAGAAGAAATATATTTAGAAAAACCTCCTGGCTATGTCCATAATGACTCAAGCCTTTTTTTCTTCCTTAAGAAATCTATTTATGGTCTTATGCAAGCTCCTCGAGCTTAGTATGCCAAAATGGACAATTTTCTAGATGTCATTATGACCCTAATGTCTATACCAAGAAAGTAGAAAGTCATCTCATAATAATTTTTCTTTATGTTGATGACCTTATCCTCATTGGTAGTGACCCTAAACTTTTAAACCATGTGAAAACCAACCTTAAGAAGAAATTTGAAATGACCGACTTAAGTTATTTTCATTATTTCCTTGGCCTCCAAGTTTTGCAAACCAAGGAAGGAATTTTTATTTCTTGGTATAAGTATGGTTGTGACCTTCTTCACTGCTTTTAGATGGATGATTCTAAACCAACCCTTTCTCCCTTCCATTCCAGAGTCAAACTTGTTGCCACTTGTATTTCTCCCAAAGTTGATGCCACTTTGTACCATCAGTTAGTTGGTAGGATCTTATAGTTGACTCATACCCATCCTGATATTTTCTTTGTTGTTGTTCTTTTTTCCTAGTATATGGAAATATCCCATGAAATCCATTGGAAAGCAACTAAAAAGATACTTTTGTATGTATAGGGTACAATTTAGTTTGGGATACATTACAATTTAGGGGGGACTCCTTTGTTGGTTGGTTTCACTGATTTAGATTGGGCCGATGACCCTAATGATCGAAATGCTACTGCAGGTTATGTTTTTGTCCTTGGTTTAGGACCTATCACTTGGGCTTGTAAGTAAAAATATGCTATTGCTCTTTCTTCAACAGAAGTAGAGTACCGAGAAATGATTAATGTAAGTCAAGAACCCTGGTGGCTTCAACAGATCCTTTCAGAGTTTGAATTCCAGTAGCAACATCTGAAAACCCTCTGGTGCGATATTAAGAGTTCCATCAAGCTCACCAAATATCTAGTTCAATATCTGTGCATAAAACACATCGAGCTACACATGAACTTCATCAGAAAACACATTCATGATTGAGTTATTAAAGTGTTATTTTTCCCTATAGAAAATCAAGTTGTAAACATTTTCACAAAGTATCTTATAGAAGCGAAGTTTTCGAAACTTCGATCTATGTTAGGAGTTCAAAAAGTTGTCATTAAGGGTGGATAGGCTCTAATGCCTCCTTCCTTCTCCTATTGTGTTGCCTTTTTAAATCCTTCAATCATATCCCAAGTTGTTCTTAATGGGGGATTTTAGAATATTTAGGCACTTAGGAGTTAGTTAAGTGAAATTGGTCTAATGTGTCGTTAGGTAAAAGTGTATTTCTTTAGTATGCATCAATATGCATTTGCAGTTGGGTAATCCAACAGTCACGATATGTTCCAGACATAGAGTGATCCGATGACTCATATTATCCTCGATCTTAACGACTACATTGATCCATGGCTTAGCACCAGATTGGTCCATGATCTCTATTTAAAGAGAATGGAGGATCATTTGCCAATGATCGATTGTGAGAAACTCTCTGTAATATTTTTCTTTTGCATTAATAAATATCTCCAAGTGGTTGCGTTGGTTGGGGCTGTGGATGTTTCCCCACATGGGTTTTACCACGTAAAAACATCAATGCATTGATCTCCGATCTGGTTCTGTGAGTGGTCACTGGAGGTGTTCGTCCCCTGTTGGAATACCTGTGTTTTTGAATAAGCAAGTGGTGATGCAACCATTTTCACCCTTGACACCTGAAATGGGGGAAACAAGAAACAATATTTGATTGATAGTGGATTGATTAATTACAGGTCAGGGTGGGAAAGTTAATAATAATAATAATAATAATAATAATAATAATAATAATAATCTATTTTTAAGGTCACGACCAAGCCAGACACCAAATTGGTGTATGAGACCCCCCCCGCCCAACGGTTTTGACTGGTAAAGTCTACAAAGATATACATACCATACCCCCCTCTTACCTAACTTAGTGATGATTCATTTATATGTTTAGCTAATGATTCTCAACTAATTTAGTAATGAGTCATCGATGTGAGTAACTGATGACTCTCAACTAACTAAATGATGTCATTAATGGTTTAAACATTAAATCAATGAGCTTATAAAAATATTATGTGATGTACAAAATACGTTTTGTATAGGTACAAAACATCCCCTTCCACTTAATAAAGATATGTCCCTATATTTAATCCTATCACTAATTATTTTTTAATCATGTAATACATTGGTACACAACGTTCACTCCCCTTTAATAAAAAATTGTCCCAAATCTATCTTTAATATTACTACTAATCTTTTCTTAATCACTTAATATAAGTGGGCTAGATTGTACATAAATATCCTTTATCGACTAATGTCCCATTAGTAGCCGATTGAAATCAATGAATAATACACACAATAAGTGCACACAATGTGTTCATAAATATTTGAACTATTTTTTGTGTTAGGGACACAAAATTCCCTTCACTCTCAAATTGATTTAATCTCAAAGTAGAAGGAAGAGCTACATAGAACTCTGATTGGTATCCAAAGTCATATTCTTGCATCCATACAAGTAGTAGTGTTCCAATCCCACAAAAAAAACTACTACTCCAACAATGGAAATAACCAAAACCAAAATAAAAAGTAAGAGACAAAATCAAGGAAGAAGAGTTGGGGCACCTACACACCTAATGGTGGATTACACCTACAAAATCTAAGTAACTAATGAAGAATTTTCTATTAACACTAGAAATTGGTTGATTGAATTGATAAAATGATATGAGATATATATTAGAGAGGGGAACCCCTATTTATGACAATAATGATGTGAAAACCCTAAAACCCCCAACTTGAGACTTAAGTCATTGGGCCTTTATTATATAAAAGGCACATGTAAACAAGTTTAACATTATTACAAAATCATGAGCATAGACACACAAAAAGATTCATGTATGTTGAATATGATACTCATTAATATGTTATGATTGGGTACATAATATGCCCCACCCCCTTAAAAAGGATTTTCCCTCACCGCTAAAAATTTAAGCAATAAGGACCAATGCTAAAAATTTGAAAAAATGGAGTGTTTCCATAATCTATTTCCAAAGTTGGCAGTGTAATAACTTGAAATAAATAGAAATATACCTTTGGAACATGTTGTGATGAAAACTTTGAAACTTGTATTTATCTTCTAGCCACCAAACTGATTTTTCAAGAGTGCACACAAAGAAAAGCAAGGTGCAATTTAAATAGATAGATTTGAAACCCAAAACACTTATTCCAACAAGTAAAAATTCAACCAAGTGAACTAAAGCATGATTGTATCTAAAG
This sequence comes from Picea sitchensis, assembly GCA_010110895.2. Lineage (NCBI taxonomy): Eukaryota > Viridiplantae > Streptophyta > Pinopsida > Pinales > Pinaceae > Picea > Picea sitchensis. The sequence goes on along the minus strand of SNQJ01S0067678.1, from coordinate 9,660 downwards.
CAAGGAAGGAGAAATGAGACATTTTTCCGGAGTTGATGACTACCCAAGAGAAGAGGTGGGTAGCAACATGTAGAAAGTTTAGTGTTCTACAAAAAAGTTATAACTTACATGTAGCCAAAAAAGGTTAAATAAACAAAGAAAAAGGAAAATAAGGGGTAGAAAGACACAGTGTCGAGGAAAGGGCAACTCAACGCACAAATGCTCCCTCATACTTTAGAGGCACTCATGTGGATGAATATCTTAAACAACCTCACATGGTTGAGCAATGCAACTCATGAAGTTCCTTGCCAAACCATACCATCTATCATTACACATGCCCCTTTATGGTTTTTCTTGGGAACCACCTCTCTTCTTGGGCGTTGACACATGTAATAGGGGTTAATAATGCCCCCACCATACCTAAACGTGGAAAATTGTATGAATTCTATGAGTTAGTTTGAATTTAGAAGATGATACTTAATGTGATCTACCTAATGACATTTACATTTGACATGACTCACCTTATATGTTGCATTGGACTTGTGTACATGCCTCCGGATTGATGACTACTTTGGTTCACTTGGACCTTACTTTGGATGATGTACTTTGCATGGAGATGACTTGGATTGAGACTTGTTCCTTCTAAGGATGTTGAGGAGCTTACATGTTTGATGTAGGCCGTTCCACTTCTTTTGGAGGTCATTGGGCTTCTTTTGAAGGTCATTGCACCCTTTTGGAGAGGATGTTGCACATGTTGGATGAAATTTTGCACCCTTTGGGGGGGAAATTTTTTCTCTTGAGACCATTTCACATCCATTCACATGATTGTTGAGTGAGTCGTCCACTTTTGGGCGACCACACATGCCACATGTAGAATATTTACATAACTACGAGGAGGATATATTAACATTATATGTGTTTTACTTCATCTTGGGAGCATCGTTGGGGGTCTTTTGACTCATCCACTATTGTATAATGGATATTTTATGTATTTTTACTTTATCACTAGGGATAGTAAAGAGATAAGGGCATTTTTATATTTTCTTAGGATAAAAGCTAGGAAAATATTATTAATATAAAGAGAAGGGTGCTAGATCTCTCATATAAATAAATAAACACTTCTCATTTGTAAATCATTGCTAAAACTTGTGGAGAACGCTCTTGCCTATTATTATGACTATATTTTTACTATGGATGAATAAATAGAGCTATTTCATGAGGATGATGTCTTGTGGATGCTTTACGAAATTTCTTGGATGTTCTTGGCTAGAGTTTTGTGGATGAACCAATTTCTTGAGTAAGCGATCTCTTTAAATAATTTTAGATTTTGTTTATGAATGATTGCAAGTGTATTTGTGATTATCTAGTGGTGGTGGTGCACTCTCTTTCTATTTTCTTGAACAATTCCCTTCTTCAAAGCCCTTGAAAGATTACGAGTGGAGTATCTTCCCCTTAAATTATCTTGAAGTTTGTAAGACACTACGTGGACTTGCTAGGGTTTCTAGTGGACAACCTTAACTGTCACCCCAATTTGACTTACACTTTCTCAAGAGAGTCCTTAGTTGACCCCATATGCCCCCAAAATCAATAGGCACTATAATTTTCTCATCTAGTCAATCTTAAATTCAAAATTCAAAATTCATCTTTGTTTTTAGGGTAAATATAGGGGTTGTTTACCTTACATTTAATTTTAATCCATAAAGAAACCCTATACATATAGGGTTTTCTTGCATATTTTTGACCTAAAATCCTAGGGTTTTCTTGCATGTGTTTGACCTAAAATAATCTCTCTTGGAAAATTAGCCTAGTTGGTTTATATTACAACAATTTAGTTCTAGACCTCTTGGTTTTATTGGCTGTTATAAGCTCTTGAATTTTCAGAATTAATAAGTTACTTAAACCCTAGTTTTATTCCTTATTTTAGCCCTAATTTTCAATTGTTTACAATCCACTTAAGAAGCTGAAATATATTGTTGTTATAACTTGTTTACGGTTGTAATTTTTTTTATATTTTATGTAAGTTTTACAACAACCATTATTAATTTTCAGATTTGTATCATTTTGGGATAGTTTTGCATTATATAATCACTTGATAAACCCTCCAAAACAACCCTAAAGTGAACAAACCCTAAATTTGAAATTTACTTTGGTTAACCACCTAATCTATAAGTCACATGTGATAATTAGTTGGTGGTAATTTGGGTAGTTACACATGTGACCTAGTACTTGACTTATATTTCCTTAGGAACCCTAGGTGCTACTACACAATCCTCCATTGTGTTGGACTTTTCCTTCACTAAAATGAAGCAAGTCATTGTCTAGGTGACAATGGAAACACTTCTTGCGTTCCACTAGTCTTTGTACCTTGTGAAGGATTTACACTAAGGTGCAAGATTTTGTGATAACATTTTGGCTTCGTTTCTTGAGAGAATTGAATCTTTCTCCTTGTATATCTGAAGTCTACGCTTCAATCATTTTTATTTCAATGAATAAAAACCAAATCCTAAACTGAGTTTACTTATCTGGCAATTCCATTGGAGGAACAAAGTCCTCGTTCCTTATAGATTTTGAAGACTCTTTGCTTGTACGGTGAAGCAAGCATGATTGTAAAGGAATTGAATATTTACCTTCGTGGGTCCACCTTCTTGGTATGAGGTATCATATTGTATTTTCATATTTCACATCAAATTGCATATGTTCAAGTGAAAAAGAATGGCACCATGGGAATTTCATTAGCAATATAGTGTTATTGATGTTAAACAAATTCCTAGGTACCCAAAGCATTTTTGTCCATAATGGCTAGAAGATATTCGAAAATTTGATGGTGAGCCTCTTTTGGCTATTTCCCATGTTGTAAAGTTTTTGAATTACGCTTCAGAAATCAATGTAGTGCATGAGGATGTGTTAATGAGATTAATTGCTTACTCTCTTGAAAGAAAACAAAGGAACAAGGTTATACATTATTGTAGTCCAATGAGTATACCTTCTATTGCATATTTGATAGAAAATTTTCTCAAGTGTTGGGGCCCTAGGTTTCAAAGGTATGAGGACACTTTTCAAGATCTGATGACAACCCTAGAAGAAGAATCTCTTCTTAACCCTATTGAAGAGCAAGAGCATGAAGAAGAAGCCGATGAGGAAATTCATCAAGCACATGAAGACCATGTTTATAAAGAGATTCATCATTCCATACATGAGGTTTTTGATGAGGATTGTAAAGATAAAACGCCTTTGGAATCCATTGAAGAAGAACCCAGAGATGAAGAATAACAAGAGCAACCTCATGAGTCCATTGAAGATGAGCACT
>SNQJ01S0067677.1:0-20013 GCA_010110895.2 Picea sitchensis | reverse complement strand
CCAATTCTCATTTGATATCTTCAATGGATCCTCTAGCTTTCTGAATTAATTCATGCTTCTAAAAAATGATTTGTATAGAGGGACAAGTCTCTTTCATGGATTTATTGATGTCTATCCATATATTTTTTTGAACTTGGGCTAAGGTATTTTCCATGGTTGTTTATTTCCCTAATTGTTTCATTTTTTGACTGAGCCTCTAAGATTTATGCATTTATACCTGATAACAAGCTTGGAACATTGCTTTCAATTCATGTAATGACTTTACCTCTTCCTGTAAATTTTTAATTTTTTCTCGTTGTATGGACATATCCTCCATAGATTTCACTAGTTTATCATAGGCATCTGAAGCTTGTGTTGGGATTTTTGTTATTGTAGAAAAAAAATTTGTTCTTGTCCCTGTCAGGGGAACCAGATCTAGTGGTATCGTGGCCAACTGTACATTCTTCTCTTTTTACTTGATAAACTTGTCCATTTCTACTTCCATTTCCCTAATCTGTGCATTTTTCTCCATAATCAATTTGATCATATCTTATTTTTGGATTTCTGTCTCAGCTACTTATTTAGTTTGTGAATCCTCTGTGGCTAAAAGTTTTATTTGTTTCTTGAGTGATGCTATATCATTATTCTTCTTATTTATCAACTCCTTTGTTGCTTTAACATTAGTTGGATCATATCCAATCTTGAGAACTAGCTCTTCTAATGATTTAATCTTAGTATCTTTGGCCAAAGAAGAGATATTTTCAATTTTTAATTGGTAATGGATATTATTCAGGGATATCTGTAATTTGGAATTAGTCATTGAGATTTTTTTCATGGTTGAAAATATCATCTCCCATATCTTTCTATGCATATCCATCTGGTCAACAAGATGGACATCCTTTATATCAAACTCAAAAGAAGTTTTCTTGTAATCAGCTATTGTCTTTGGGTATGGGACTTGTGCCTGTAAGAATTCCATTTGCATTCTTCCCTTCACCATGTCAAAAGATAAAAAAAAAAATGTTCAGCAGTAGAGGTATGTTTCCAAAATTGAGTATAAGTGTTGGTATTAAGAAGCTCATTCCTTTGTTTAATTTTCTTATACTTGTCAAAAATATTTGACTCCTTTTTTCCATGAATTGATTCATTTGTCAGAGTTGTGTCTGAATTTATTTGAAAGGTTAGTGATGATGGATAACCTATAAACAAATTTCCTGACTATGATGAAGAATGTGGTCCTTCCAAAACTATTGTAGATTGCATTTCTCCTTCTTTCAGAAAACCTGTTGTGTGAATAGTTTTAGTCCTCTTCCTATATACCTGGAAATCATTAGTTGAGATCTCTGTGAATGAAGGAGATTATTCCTTCCTTGATATTTTATCTACTTTCCTCTGAGGTGTGATGGTCTGCGAAATGGTTATAGAGACAAACTGCTCTTTTCCTTCTTGAAAAGTGCTCTCTTTCCACTCATCTTGGTTCATATATCTTCCAATTTATGGCCTTTTTGTGTGCACATAGGGAGTGGTATTTTGTTTGGTCCTCAGCTCAGAAATGATTACAAATGGGTCATATGACCAATTGAATCTTAGAGGAAACTTCATTTTATTTAAAAGGATGGTTGTTTCTTCACCTGTTGATCTGTTATTTCAAATGAATGGTCCAAACTGAGTTTTGATTTTGAATCGGGATTTCTTCTTGGCTGCTACAAAATGAATTTCATATGAATTTAACATCTTCCTTATGTACTCCAATGAAAAAATCCTCATTAGGAAGTACTTAGGCAATTTGTATGGTGGAAGCTCACATCCATACACTCTAATTTTTGTATAATTCTAGTATAAGTACTAGTCACATGTCTTGGCTTGATCAATTAGGTGTAAAACCTTCTAAATTTCTTCACTGACCTTGGTTTCTGTATTGTTGTCCATCAAACAAGTAGTTGGGTGGATGAACTTATCTATGAAATCTTTGAAACTATACTCTATTGAGTTCTTCCTCACTAATGAAGTCTAGAATATGACTGATTGTGGCTTCCTTGTTCATTTATCTTCTGGAGGGAAAAAGGAAACATGTCTTCTTGATAGAATAGGAACATATAAACCAACATTGAAGAATATTTGAACATTCCTTTAGTTGGAAACTTAAGGAATTGTTCATGAATGTTGTCAGCCAAAAAATGACTGAAATTGAACTTCAGTGAAACCTTTTCTTTTCTAGAGAAAATGGACAGAAAACATAAAATAGGTTCATCTAACCATTCATCAGAATAATAACCTAACATATATGAGAGCATGGCTATAATCTGGTTATCTTTCACTGTGAAAATAGTAGAAGGGTATGGTGATTTTTTCTTAGGCAACTAGGCATCTTCAGGGAGGAAAATCTCAAAAATCTGGGCTCTCTGGGGAAAGATTAATTTCTTGTACAATTTGTTTAGGGCTTTGACAAAGAAAGGGGTGGTGGAGTCACTTTGAGGGATCTATAGCATTTGGTCAATTGTCTTAGGGGTAACTATGAACATAATTTCGCCAGTGGGAGCAATAATGGCTCTTTCACCTGGCAGATAATTTGCTTGGCATTTGAGGACAAATTCGGGGAAAGAATAAGTCTGGGAAAACATGTAAAGGGGAAAATTGGATTCCCAAAGTCCAATTTCATTACTCTGGTCGAGGAAGATTTCTTTCATCCAAAAGTGTAATTCGGAAAAATCGAATTCCCACCTTGGCTCTAAAACTTTGTAGTCTATGTCTGCCAGAGGAATGTGGTCCAGGTTCATGGGAGGGTGAATCATTGGGTTTTCATAGGTATCAACATACTTTCCCATGGGAGTCATAATTGACCAAATCAACAATAAAAGGATGGAAATGATGTAATTACCAGAAGAAATTTCTCATGTTGATGGTGAGAGATGGCGATGGTAGTTTGGAAGCTTAGCTCGGCGTGGTCTTCACGGGGTCTTAGTCAAAAAACCATGTAACAAGATGAAAACAAGGGTTTTTATATACACAGGGATATCCGTTATGGCACAAGACCGTTATGGGTCAGCTAACGGTCATGGGGATGGATTTAATTGGATACCAGGTATAATGTGTGGGACAAGTGGCATGTAGGGAGAGGGTAAGTGGTGATGGAAACGTGAATGGTATTGGGATTAGTTTAGGTGGATTTCGGAGGGGGGTTCAGCGGTATATGGTAATCAAATGAGGGGGTGTGAAGCACTATGGAGGTGCCACGTTATGTGGTACCGAAGTGGGGAAAACCACTTTTCAAACCCCCCCTCTGCCGATAAAGGTAGCTAAGTTGAGGGGGCCGATAAAAATACATACGTCATAAAGCCAAAGTTAGCTTTTTGAAATATTTTCATTTCTATTTATTTTTCCTGTGCTAAACTAACCTGTTTTTGTCAACTTATGGTGCATTTTAATGTGAAAACCCTTTTCAATTTTCTCTAAAAGGAAAATTCATCTAAACTATCTTCTATCCTATGCATCTAACTCATTAATTCAGCTTAAACAATTGGATTAATTTATTCCTCTACCTAACTACTTTAGCCAAGATTAGACAGTTTGTATAAAATTATTCTCTAACCTAACAACAAAAATTTTAAATGTTTGATCATGATTAGATTATATGATTCAAACTTATTTTTCTTTTGATGTGGTTTTCTTGTTTTTTCTCTTTTTCTCTTTTTATTTTGTTTTGTTTTTTTCCTTTTTTCTTTTCTTTTCTTTTCTTTTATACCCTCTTTTCATTTTCATTATTTTTTATCTTTTTCTTTTTCTTTTAGAAATCATTTGAAAAATGAAATATTATTTACAACATAAAATCATTGAAGGAGAAATATTCAATCACCATCAGATACTATGAAATATAGGAATCTCATAGTAGGAACATATTTCTTGGGTACAAAGATCACCATGTTTACACCTCTTATGTCTTGGCAAGGTTAAGAATTTTCATAGAAAATAAAAATTTGAAATCCTTATGTGACATTCCTCTTATGAAACACGGATTTGTATCATTTTTTCATTATTACATTGTTCTTTTCAGTGTTTGACATGAACAAATTTATTCACAACATGTCGTATCATAATTAAAAAAAAACCTTTATGAATGAGCGTGATAAGATATTGGTCAACAAGGTGAATCCCCCGTGATCCTTATGAATATTTAAGATGTGTATGGTGGTTTCTATAATCATAAAATTTTAGTATGTTAGAAATGATGACATTTGATTCAATGTTGTATAGATGTACTAAGTGAACTATGACATTTGCATTGTAATTTTAAACGTTGGGTCATTTTTCTTCCAATTATCTGGAAAATTAGCTCATATTTTTTTTCATTAGCACTGCAAACATAGTAATCTATCAAGAAATTATTTCGTTGATTAAAACCTCTTGCTCCTTCCCATAGATAGTTTTCATCGAAGTTGAAATTCTTTCATTTCATTTTCCTCTTACATGTTTTAAAGAGTCGATTTGAAATGCCATTAGTTTCATGACCACTCCTTTGAGTAACAAAATTCTAAAATAAAGTGCTAATTAAAATTTATCTAGCAAATTTTATAGGGCTATTTAAACCCATCTTAGCTTAGGCATAGAGCTTTGGAATAGGATTGTGAGAATAACTTTCCAAACCTGTTGAACAAACATAAAGCTTTGAGTTAGGGAGTGAAATCCAATTGTTATATCATTGACTTTGGGAAGCCCTTCTAACACAAGGGTCAAGCATGAGATCACATTGGGGCTAACAAAGTAATCAACCCTACTTTGTTGGTCTTGGTGTCGATTGTTGACTGTCCCCCCTCTACTCTAGTATAGTATGTGGTACCATAGAGGAAATATTATTTTAGACTTCCTACATAAGGTGACTTCATAGGGAAGGTGGTGTTTTACATAGGATCAACATTGGCTAGACTCACTCGGACTCCTTGGAAGGTTTCCCACTGCTCGATGAGGTAACTTGCACTAGGGCGTTAGTTCGTTAAGAAGGTTGTCATCGTAACTTTCTCAACCACCGAAACTCATCCCCTTCGTGCATCGATCCTGCGATGTTGGATTCCATCACCAACTAGTTCTTCCTTGTGAGAAGGTTTGTTTGCATGTGTTGTCCCTTGACCAAGTTTTGAGGATTCTTGGTCATGTTTGACCTAGTTTTGAGACTTCGACAGACTGTCGAAGGAGGAGCGCAAGACGAAGTAGAGATCGTGGGATCTTGGCCCCTTTTAGGGCCCTTTTTGGGATTTGGGATTATGTTACGAGTATGGGAATGTTGACCCATGGGTTCACCCATGCTTAGGCCTATTTTTTATGTATAAATAGATGCTAAGGCGATGTAGTGAAAAACAACAACTGGCTGAGTGCTAGAGTTGGATTTGTGTGATCAAGAGTTGTCAGTGCTTTGGTGCATACTGTGTGAGACTTGTAGAGCTAAGTGCAAGTCGTTGTAAGAGATTGTGGAAGGCTGCGTGCTTACATCTACTCAGGGAAGGAGGATCTAGTGAGCTGTGCAGATCTCTTGTCCTATTTGGAGTAGGGTTTTTGAGGCTCTGTGCATGTAACCTATTGAAGAAGATAATAAAGAAGAGAAGAGTTGGTGGACGTAGCCCCAGGGTGGGGGTAAACCACATAAATGTTGTATTGATCTGCTTTGTGCAATGTATCGATGTGATTATATTTTAATGTGCTTAGTGCTTTAATATAGATGAATGAACTGTCAATGCTTAGTTCTTAATAATATGGATGGATGTTAGATCTGACTGATATATAAGTGCTTAGTGATGAATCTGTTAAGATCTAATCTGTTTCATCATGCTAATTGCTATTATATGTTAGATATGGGTGAATATTACGCTGAGCTATAATTAGGTTTTAACTGTGTTGTAACTAAGAACTGACTATTGATAAATATAACTAATGATTGCTCTATTAAGTGACTAGAATCGTAGATCTGTGTCCCAACTAAGGTTGTGGGTAGTGGAGTCCTGCAACCACCCCTACCTCTACCTCGAGTGAGACTTCATGTTCTTCACACGTGTTGCCGAAAGGTCTGGTAGTTAGGGTTTTGTTGGTGCATTGTTGTAGCGTTGAACCTTGGGTCTACCCCTGTGACAACAAATGGTTCTGTTTCCGGGACCTGAAACTGTGATTGTTGGGAACTGAGGAAGAAGAAACACTGTGTGAAGATCTAACCTGAAACTATGATTGTTGGGAACTGAGGAAAACGAATATTTGTGCAAAGACCTAACCTGGAATTGTGAAAGCTATATGCATATATATGTCTCTCTAGTGCGTAGTATTCTACTTGATTTGTGAAGCTCTATGCTAAATAAAGAAGTCTAATCTGAAGAAAATAGGTAAGATCTGAATGCTTTGTGCTCTGATAAAGGTAAAAATAGTGAAAACTTTTAAGATCTGGAAGCTTTGTGCTCTGTTGAAGATAAGAATAGTGGAAATTTGTGTTTCTAAAGTATGGATCTAGGTATGTTTGATAAGATTTGTCCTAGCTTGAAAACTAGGGCATTGATAGAAGAAAGAGGAATTGATATGAATAAATCTAATAAGAATAGTGAAAGATATGTTATACCTATGCATAGAGAGACTGTTTGGACTAACAAATGGATGCAAGATCCTAGAAATAATTTTTTGAAGGTTAGCTACCATGATCCTAGCACGTCGTACAGGAAAGGTTGGGGATAATTTAAGAGAAAGAGAGGATTAACCCTTTGTTACAGTTGTGGAAAGACCAGGACATCTTGCCAAGGAATGCCCTGGAAAGAGACCTAGTTGACTCTGTTGCAAATCTCTGGACCATGAAGTATTGAATTTACCTAGAATGATTGCTAAGGTTGAAAAAATGAATATGAACCAAGAAAACCCTAAGGCATATCCAAAAATTGACATTATGACAGAACCCCAGAAAGGATCAAAGAAAGTATTACTACAAATGAAAGAAACCCTGAATGATCACTGACATGTTAGTTTATCAGAGGTATTTAGAGAAAAAGAGTACATTGAAGAAATAATAGAATACTTTGACATTGAATGTGTTCTAGATGAGGTAACACAAGTGAATATCATAACTGAAAGAACTTGGAAAATTGTAGGAAAGCCTACTATGATTCCTTCATTGGGAGGAATAGGATTATTCAGAGGAAAGATGAAAACCCTATGTGGAAGACTTACCAGGATATCTATGAGTGCTCATGGAACTTCTACAGAGCCAGAATTTGAAGTAGTTAAATTTATTGAGAATAGCGCTCCATTTTTTATGTTATTAGGAAAACCTTAGATTGAAGGAGATTAGGCCAGAAGAAAAGAAAAGTAAATCCTAGAGCAGAAGAAGAAAGAGTTAAAAGACTTCATGACTAGGAGGATTACACACTTGATTAAAGAACAGGAGAACCAGGCGAAGCTATTTCCAATCAGAGATTTGGATGTCAAAGTTGGAAGAACCTTAGAAGATCCCACACTTCGGAAGGCACCAGGAAGTAAATGCCTATGTCAAGTTATTTATTTCATGTTACCATGGTGGCTAATTATGGCTATATCACCATATCACAGTCGAACCAACATTGATCCATAGGATCATAGGCTTGAGTATGAAAGGAACCAATCCACAAGATTTCTATCCAAGAAAAGCCATAGATCGTGCACTAGCATAGAAAATCAAGGATACATATGGCAGTGTCGAAAAGGGAACGCGTGGCTACAATGTAGCCATCATCCATAATGGTGCAGTGTGCCTCGCTTGTCAGTTATTTGTAGGAAAGTTAGTAAGGAAGAACAGACCTACGCATGTCACAGGCTTTGTTGTTGACCTTGCGGGAAAGTGTGTAGAAGGTTTATAGATGAACTAGGTGAAGTACCTAGTGAATCATCTAGAGCTAGACTGTTTTGAAGCCTAGGATCAGGGATACAAGTTCCATTTTAGATGGCTCCTAATCCTTATCACCTTTGTTGCCTGAGAGATGCCAGAAGGTGTGACCTTCCTACATATTGAACCATTCGAATCACTTGCTGTGAAGTTTTCCACACTATGGTACTCGAGCGACATGAACAAACAGTGGCAGTCGAACATTGTTTTTCATACATACTACCTTCAGTTGAAGAGAGCCATAGAAGAAGAACCTTGCATGAATCCAAACACCTTATAGAAATTTCGACCTCTGATGAAGTTCTGCACAGATCGACACTTCATCTACCTCACAGCGCGAGCTGATGAACATAAGGAACATCCATAGTCATACTACAAGCTCACAGAAGAGGATCTTGATGAGATCACTAAGGATTGGTCGACATACCTACTTATTCCAGTAGACCTTGCAGAGATGTCCGACCCTAACAACCCAGAAATTGTGCATGATACACCCAAGCCCAGTAAAATGAAGAAGACCGAAGAAGTACAAGAATTGAGCAGTGCCTCAGGAAATACTGTTTCAGTATCACCTGACCGAGGGGGTGATGATGAAGTAGAAGACATAAATGGTACAAGAGTTGAACATAAGCAAGGTGAAGTAACACTACCTAGAGATGAGACCGATCCCCTGAAGAAGAGGAAGGTTTCTCCCCTGAAACCTTCTTCCTAAAAGAAATCGAGAGCCACCATGACCAAGATTAAGACCGTGCTTACTACTGATGACTTTGACTTCATCATAGAAACCCTCAACGATGGTTCACTAGAAATTGTGGAGAAACAAGAAGCTAAGCAGGAGGAAATTTATGACAAAATTAAGGTCGACTTCTGAGGGGTACAACAAGACCTTTAGTCCAACTGCACAATGTCCATTGCACCCCTGTCATTAGGAGAACCAGAGTTGGGGGATGAGATAGCCCAACTCCACTGATTAGTTGATGTGGTAGAAGCTTGTCTTCATCAAGAACAATAAGAAGCAGAAAAATATACCCAGACCTTGAATCAAGTACAGGGTGACATTATAGAACAATGCAAAATTGTAGAATAGGAGAAGGTTTTTCTCCAGGCCAAGTTTGAAGAGGAGAAATCATAGATGCAGCAAGAGAAAGAATAGTTGCTTGCAGAGCATCTCAAAGTAAAATAAGCAGTAAACAGAGTCCTCTTCTCTATGATAGTATTAGAGCTACAGGATGAAGACTCAGTCACGCATCAAGTAGAGTAGCTCGGAGAAGTTGTCCAGCAGCTACAACAATGAATAATAGATTTAGATTTTTGCATTGTACCTGACACCCCATAGGATGTAAGGGACCAAAGGGAAGCAATTTATCGAATCACAGTTGAAAGAATAAAATTACTTTCCCTGGAATGCAAGAAACTAAGTGATCACAGTGCCCAAACATATGAACAACTCACTGAGAATCCAGAATTGAAGGCACTGGAGTCACAACTCCAGGAAGTGAAGTATCAAGCAGAGACAATACAGGTGTAGTTGAAGCCCCTATCAGTAGTGGAAAGAATAAAGCGATCCCAAGAGTAGCGCACTGCCTATCAGCAGGTCCATACTATTCAGAGAAGAGTTATGGAAGTAACACAGAGGCTCCAACCTGTACAGGATGAGGCTTACCAACTGTTCACAGAAATCAAAGGCTGGCGAGCAGAACTAGAACAAGTTGTCACTGCAGTTGAACAACTCCTTTAAGGACCTGTCAACTAAGCAGTCATACAAGCGTTCATTAAACAAGAGGTCGTAGCACAAAAACAAGTCGAAGCAGCTTGAGCTAAGCTCGAGGATTTTGAAGAAAGACTTGTCATATCATAGTGCCTCGGGACAAGTCACAGGTGAGTGTTGGGGGCCTGTTGTCCCTTGACCAAGTTTTGAGGATTCTTGGTCATGTTTGACCTAATTTTGGGACTTCGACAGGATATCGAAGGCGGAGCGCAAGATGAAGCGGAGATTGTGGGATCTTGGCCCCTTTTAGGGCCCTTTTTTGGATTTGGGATTATGTAACAGGTATGGGAATGTCGTCCCATGGGTTCACCCATGCTTAGGACTATTTTGTATGTATAAATAGATGCTAATGCTATGTAGTAAAAAAAAATGAATGGTTGAGTGCTAGAGTTGGATCTGTGTGATCAAGAGTTGTAAGTGCTTTGGTGCATACTGTGTGAGACTTGTAGAGCTAAGTGCAAGTCATTGTAAGAGACTATGGAAGGTTGTGTGCTTATATCTACTYGGTGAAGGAGGATCTAGTGAGCTGTGCAGATATCCTATCCTCTACGGAGTAGGGTTTTTGAGGCTCTGTGTARGTAACCTATTGAAGAAGCTAATAAAGAAGAGAARAGTTGGTGGATGTAACCCTAGGGTGGGGGTGAACCATGTACATTCTATGTTTCTCTACTTTGTTCAATGTGTTGATGTTCTTATATGTTAATGTGCTTAGTGCTTTAATATAGATGAATGATATGTCGATGCTTAGTGATTAATAATATGGTTGGATGTTAGATTTGACTGATATACATGTGCTTAGTGATGAATATATTAAGATGTGATTTGTTTCGTCATGCTAAGTGTTTTTAGATGCTATATTTGGGTGAATAATGTGTTGAGATATAATTAGGGTTTAACTGGGCTGTAACTAAGAACTGAATATTGATAAATATAACTACTAAGTTCTTTGTTAAGTGATTAGAATCATAGATCTTTGTCCCAGCTAAGGTTGAAGACACTGGAGTCCTGCAACCACCTCTGCCTCTACCTCAGGTGAGACTTCATCTTCTTCAAAAGTGTTGCCGAAAGGGATGGTAGTTAGGTTTTTGTTGGTGCGTTGTTGTAGAGTTGAACCCTGGGTCTGCCCCTGTGCCAACAACATGCTTGACTCCTAGATTTATTAGCGTGTGTTTTCTTTTCTCCTTAGTTGGAATTAGGATTGAGCTTGTGTCTAATGGAATCAATTCTGTGTTAATTCCTCATTTGATCAATACAAAATATGGATACCATTAAAATAAAAGGGAATAAAGAGGTAACAAATAGCTCATTCCTAACTTACATCTTATAATTATCCAACGTTGTTCTTTACACTTAGTGCAACAAACACCAAATGGAATGGTTTACACTAACCAACAAAGCTCCATCTAATGAAAATGAGCAATGTGATTGGAGAATTCAAAATATTATCATAAAACCACATCTCACATATCTATATATGCACCATACATTCACAATCTTTCATGAAGAGGTCGGGGAGAAATGCCTCCATTCAAAATTGTCCACATCATAATTGTCCATGTCCTTGATGGAAATATATAATATTCTATTGAAGATATTTTAGTCCTTGTCTTGCTTAAAAATGATGATCCCATTCTGGAAGTGGTCAAAGTCTACTTCTATCTCTTTGTCCAAATGGAATTCATGTTACACATGAACGAAAATATCATGCAAGTTTTTAAAGTTTTTTACAATGCATATTGCACATTTCTACCATCTATGTTTCTCCCTATTCGTATTTTTTTCCATCAATATCAATCTCCTTTGTTTATGAAATAAATTTAGCATTTCTCATATTACCATGCATTGTGTTATGCAAACATGGGTGGTCGATAGGAAGTTGGAAAAAATAGTTATAAGAATGACATCTTGTCTCACAATAATGTATAGAATCCTTMTTAGTTGTATGAACATGGGGTCCTTCATGGCTCTTCTTAAAGGATAGTACTGGGAGACATCAATCCTTTTGTATAACTTTCTACTCTAATACATCATCATAATCAAACTACCCTCTGCTCCCTAGGAACTTCTTTGTTTCGTGAACTAATTTGGTAAACTTATTACAGTTAGATGACTTATTAAAAAAGTTACAAACTTCCCCACATGTGTGGTTTCCCATTTTACAGTCATGGGGACCTTCTTTCCTTTCCAGTTATTTGCATTCCTCAACTGAATTCTCTACTTCCTCCATGGTGTAGAAGGTACATTTTTCTAAGCATACATGGATACCCATGCAAGAATGAGAGAAGACATGGTGTTTTTCATGCATACATCTCCAAATTCATTTATATCATTTACATTCTAAAACAGAAAACTTATGCTTCATTTCTGTAATACCCGCAACAAACTTTAACTATAATTATTGCACCTCATCAGAACTAGAAAAATCCACAGTGTTTGACATCAACCACTATTGAACTCAAATTTTCCTTCGATAAGATAATGCACCCAAAAATATTTCAAAAAGAGAGTGCCACCATTCACCATCATTTCCTTTTCTTGGCACAACACTATCTAATATCATACTCGAAATACCCTCTATTCCCTAGGAACAACTTTGTTTGGTGAACTAATTTAGTAAAAATATCACATATTGTAGGCACCTTGCATTTGTCAAGGAACACTTGCTCATTCCCACATATTAGATGTTCTACATCAAGATTGATCTCATGAAAAGGGTCCTTGTGACCACATGTAAGCATGCCTATCATGATCCCCAAAATTTTGTGCACATATGTTGAGGAGAATTTGACTTGTGTGGATCCTCATGCCCAATATGGATAGAACAAAACTTATTATAGCTGGATGACTTCTTAAAAAATTCACAAAATTCCCACATGTGTGGTTTCTCATTTTATAGTCATGGGGACCATCATGCCCTTCCAAATATTTTCATTCCTCTACTGAATTCTTTGCTTCCTCCATGGTGAAGAAGGTACATTCTTCTGAACATACATGGCTACCCATGCAAGAATGAGAGGATACATGTATTTTTTCATGTATACATCTCCAAAATCATTTAGATTATTTACATCCATAAATAAAAAACCTTTTCTTCATTTATGCAATACCCTCAACAAACTCTAATTGTAATTTTTGCACCTCATCAAAATTGGAAAAATATACTGTGTTTGACATCAACCATTGTTCAACTCACTTTCTCCTTCGATCTGCCAATGCCCCTAAAAATATTTCGAAAAGAGAGTGCCACCATTCGCCATCATTTCCTTTTCTTGGTACAACACTATCTAATAATGCCCTGAGCTCAGACAAAATGCTTCCAGCAATAGTTGTTGTTTCTTGTGAACGTGCCAATTCTAAGCCAATATCAGGGAAATCATCTAACATGAACTCAACAACAACTGGAAAATCTTAAACTTCTTGTTGCTTATCTAAATTAACTAGCATATGGATTTCCCCTATAGAAGAAAGACAACCTCTATCTATAGTGGACTTTATATTTTTCCTTAATATGTCCAAAATCAAGAGGGATATCACATTACATTAGGTGGTTGACCATTATTTCATAGTGTTAAATCTAACCATAGTGCATATTGCTTGCATGGATAAGCGAGTTGAATTAAGGTGCACCCACCTAGAGATTCATACCCTTCACTAAGTTGGGAATTTGTTGCATGCATGAATTCCCCTACTAATGTCTGTAATTGTACCCTCTAATTGTGCATCCAAAACTAAAGACATAAAAAAATTATTTCGAACTTTGAATATAGAAAAAAAAAATTCAAAAATTGGAACTAGGATGAGGATGGACTACTCACTAACAACACGTGCACATGCAACTAAAGGTACAACCAAACATGTACCTTTCAGATATTTCTTCATCGAGTGAGGAAATCTTAGAAAAAATAGAGGGAAATGTGACTGCATCTAGTAGGTATGATACGCAAACAAGGACTAGAGGTGAAAACGTCAGAAGAATATTTTGTAGACGCATGGAATTTTTTCTTCCCGAAGGAGGATCATGCTATTATGATGATGAGAGCATAGGAGACATAGAGGTGCCACTCAGGTATAATAATCTGGTGAAATAATGGGTACCTAAGGAACTACCTTCTATATATGATGACTTCATTGTCAACAATAGGACATATCGCACTGCACCATCCTCCCTGCATGGCCTGGTGTTATTTTCCATGGATGGAATAACTATAAAATACAATACAGTAATTGAATTGATGGACTATGTAGGACCATGTTACAATTATAACAATTGGATGTAGCTAGTCCAGTACATGCAAAGTATGTGGAGATATGCACTCGCTACAAATAACTCATGTCATCACAAGCAGAATTGAATTGATGGACTATAGACCATGTTACAATTATAGGACACCGATGCAGCTAGTCCAAGCATGCAAAGTATGTGGAGATATGCACTGCTACAAAATATATAAATAACTAATAAAACAAGGATAAAAAATAAGGAGCGACTATCTGTATTAATGGAAGGCCTAAAGCTTCGGAAAGTCATGGTTTATAGTACATGACCTGTGGATGAAAAACAAGCAATCAAATTCGTACAATGAGGGATGTGAAGAGAATCGGTTAGTCCTGTGTGCAATAAAAAATATAGTTCTCGGGGAAGAGTTATTAGTGGATTACCATTTGAATCAAATATAAACATCAACTAATAGTGTGAGGGTACTTATGCAACACCTCTTTAAGCAACCTCTACTTATTTCATTATATTTTTTTTTATCTTAACATTGTTTTAAATATTTCACGGTCCCAATTTTATAATAATGTGGGAGGTTAATCGTTGAGGTTGATTTTATTTGGGTGGCAATCAATTTTTTTGTTATCATTAACAATTTTTAAACTATTTGGGGGTTCTAATTATATTATAATGTGGCAAGATGATTATGGAGAAGGGCCAGCTACAGAACATGTAAATGATTATCAAATTTGGCTTTCATTTTACGTGAATTTTATTATTTTCTTATATAATTTTACTGCAATAACATTGTTTTTGTTGATATTATATGTAGTCGGCAGGCCATGTTGATCATGATTCTACCGATGAGGAGGGGTTTTATTCATCCCCCGATCCGATGGTATGAATAAAAAAAGATCATTAAAGTGAACAAGGAACTTTCTATCTTATTAAATCGTCCAGATCAAACTCTCGACGTCCTACAAAGGACCAATCTCTTTATTTCACAACTTAACACATATAAGGTAATAACCATAATTTAAAGTGTTTTTTCCTAACGTACTCATATTTTCAATTATGAAAATATGTTCTTTAACTTTTACATTATCTCACGAAAAAACATTTTCTTTTTTATAAAGAGACTTTTGGAGCTTATTCAACCTGGTGTTGGTAGTAGTGGCGCTACAAAGACGCCACAAAGTCCTGATGCGGGTTGTCATATAACTGCTAGAGTACTATTTACTTCTCCATATTCCACACCTAATTTAGATAGGATCCATGACACACACCGCCATAAATCCACACATCGGTTAGACTCTAGATATGGTGACATAGATGAGGCTGATGATGTGGTTGACATGGTTGCATTTCCTGGAGCTAGACATGTGACAAGCCCAGGGACCCTTCCATGCACATTTTTGGTCAACGATAACAGACTTTCATTAAAACAAATAAAACTCCCATGTAGTTTTTCATATTTTAATTGTTTCATGTTGTCCATCTCATACACAAATCATCTAGATTATTATTTTTAAATTAATGATCATATCTTTTTGTGTGTAGGAAACGACCATTTTTATAGGCACCTAGAGAGAAAGGCCTTGTTGATTTTTGGGGAAACCTTACGCATGAGGTGGAATTTCCAAAACTCCAACCTCAAAATATAACTTATGGATTATCTCGAAGGCCTCTTTGGAGTAGACACATTCAATAAAAAATCGGTCACCTCTGCAGCGGGAGAATATTTAAAATATACACGGGATGTTTATAAATGAATCTTGGCAGGAAATCCTAGGTATGAGCATCCTCCCTCAATTCCTGAGAGGGAGTGGAAGGCGATCATTGATGATGCAAAAGAAAATATATTGAAAAAATCAAGAGAAAGAATAACTGGTACCCCAAGGTCAACCTTAATTTTCTTTAGATCTAATTAAAAGTGTGGTTATATATAACATACTTGAAAATTTTGATGATAGGTTGTCTCACACTTTGAAGGAAACCAGAGAAATGATTTCCAAACATGGCCAACACAAGCTAGGCTAGGGTGGCTACTCGAGGTTATAGTCACAAATCTTAAGTACCCAAACATATTAAGAATATTATGTGTATCGCCTTACAACTTTCAGGTAATTGCAGCCAAAAAAAATAAAAAAAAATACTCTTATGCAATGCAGGGCGACGACTTTGGAACTGAAACCATGGAGTAGGACCTACAAACTGGTTACAAGTACAGCTATAAATTCATGTTAGATCATAGTAAAAGCATGGGACAGACCCCAAGATCCATTTTTTGGGATAAGGTAAATAAAAATCAGTCCACATTAACCTTTCATTACTTATAAAATACGTAAATGTTTGATATCGTCCGTAATTTCATGTCTTACTTTATTTTAATCAAGGGAGAAACATTATCAAAAACAACATTAGTACTGGACAACAGAGTGTTGATAGTGAAGTGTGGCCAAAATATCATGGTGCTCCCCAGTAGCCCCATACTAGTGGGGTGAAACTCCGTTCTAGTGGGGTGCAACCCCAAGATGTTCCTGTGACTGAGGCCCACGACGGTAAAATGGTTCTATATTAATCATATACTTAGTAATTTCATACTTATAATTTTTTTCATTTCAATTGTAGAGAATTTCGTAGTTGAGCCTCCTCGTCTTGAAGATCAAGTGAACAGGGTAGTCATTCTAACAGTGGTGGCTAGTGGACCAAGTAAATAATTACATTGTAGAGTTTTTTTTAATATTAATGAACTACTTCAATGATATTTAAAAATTGGCCATATAAATTTAATATTTTTTATTTTTGTAGGTGATGGCCCCTCATAGCAACCTCCACATTGTGGGTACAGGACCAGACATGCTCAGCGTGAAAGGACTGAAGTAACATCGGTTGCTGAAGAGCACCCAGTAAACAAAGATATGGACATGGATGAATTACTTAAGAACTGGAAAACACAAAACAAGACTAAAAGAAATTGATGATGTGTAATAATTTTATAAGACCGTTAGATGTACATTATATAGATGAACATGTAATGATGCATATAATCCATTGACATTATGGGCAATTTTTCATCTGATAATATATACAAGGTTGTTTATATGGCTTATATATATCTATGAATGTAATTGTATTATTCACTTAATGATAATTTCATATTCTCATAGTCTTGGTATATATTGATTCAATACTCCTTGGTTCTATTAGTTCTATTGGCCTTGAAATATAATTTATGCATCAATTTGTGGCTCCATGGATGTCATCCTAGCGATTTGAAGGCATTGGTAAACGTGAAATTTAAGAGATTGAATTGTTCAAGTTTGGATTTAAATTTTACATGCTTGTTTGTTTGTGGGTTTTAAGAGTTACAAACTTGTATGACACCAGCTGACATAGCACGAGGCCTATTAGCACTCGGGAATTTCTTTGGGATGTATCAAAGAAAACCTCGAGGTAACTATTTCAACCAACTTTAGATTGTATTATAACCTATACAACCAGAGAGGGCTCTCTCATATGTCTAATGACTGGTAATAACTCAAAGGATTCATTAGTAAATGTAAAGAGGTAGAATTCTACAATAGGATAGGTTTTTTTTTGTTTTTAAAAGGGCTGGTAGGAAAAACAAGGAAAAGGTACCATTTGCCAATGGAGTCAAGGATTGAATTTCAATGTTTTTACAGTCAACAACTAGTTGGTTTCTTTCTGTAGATTTGAGGCAAAATAGGTGTTATTCTCAACAAATAAATGATATGAAATGGGCGATGGAAAGGAGAATAAATCCCATTATACTACAGGCATCAATCATTGGATGAATCTCTAGTGAAGTATTTGAAGAAAGGACACAAATATTAATTACTAAACAGAGCATCAAATGAAGATGAATTGTGTAAAAGTAACCATTAACACATAACAAGCATCATCAGTGTGAAAGGAAAATCAAACTTGGATGAATTCCTGCCACTTACTCTCATAAAATGATAGAAGAAAAACATAATCATAGAAATCATATACAAGAAACACATACTAAACATAAACACCGAGATGAATCTCAAATTTCAGAAAAATGAAACTTTTGCATTAACTTCAAAGAAATAAACAAGTCTTCTTCCCCAAGGGTCAAACCCTTCTCTGCTCTTGTAAAATTAAATATATAGCACTATATGTCCTTTCCATCTCACCATTTCAAACTCCAACCCATTTCAAAATGCCACTTGTAATTATCAAACTGTAACATATGTGTAAAATATTAGAACAGTTTTTGTATCTAATCTCGTTATAAAGAAAAACCTCCCTCGGTTTCTTGAAATTCATCTCCATTTAGTTGGAATACATGTTGCACAAACATGTCTCAAACCAGAAATCATGAAAACTGAAAAATATGGTTCAAATATTCCTTCAAATATCTGAATCCGTGACACCTTTTGAAAATATGAGAGAGGTTTTTATTATCTGGTTTGTCCTTAACAAAAGCCTCTCAGGGATTTTCAAAATTCCTCTCCAGTTGGTGAGAAAGTGATCTCGAATTTGACCACTAAACCAGTAATTTACACAACATGCCATGTATCCTCTGCGCAACAAAATCCTCTGCGCGACAAAATCCTCTGCGTGAAAAAATACTCTGCATTAAAAAAACCCCTCCATGACAAAATCCTCTGCGTGACAAAATCCTCTGTGTGCCAAAATCCTCTACACAAAAAAATCATATGCACGACAAAATCCTCTGTGCAACAAAATCCCTTGCGTGACAAAATACCATGCGTGACAAAATCCCCTGCACGACAAAATCCTCTACGCGACAAAATCCTTTGCACGATGTTATCACCATAACAATTTTTAGACAAGATCCAAGTCTCGGGAATTTAGCAAGAGATACATCTTCGTGGAAGTTTGATATTTTGGAGAATTGATAATTTATAGGACTGGGACATGTCTGGTGGCATATAGAAAAATATAGCGGACACGTAAAAGGTATAACTCGATAGACGGTCGATTAAAAAATGACCCAGATCAACAGCTAGAGCCCATATCAGGCAGTAAACTTGCACGGGACTTAACCATATAAAGGCGGACAGGGGAAACCATTGTGGTTTTTAAAATGGACATGTATCGCCTCCAGAGATACGTCGACGTGAAAGGTGGGTTGCCTTAAACCACTTTCGCCAAAGCCCTGATGTCACATGTTCTTATACATCAAATCAAGCACTCATGGTGTGTTGGTGGCAACTGGTTGAAATCACCATGTTTCACTTGTTCGATACTTCACAACCATATAATGCTAGGTGAATGCTGCCATATAATGAACTCAAAAGATAATCATTTGAAATGGATTGGCAAAGCGTGGTAAATCAACGTACCTGTTAGTGAATCTGTCAGCAATTCATGATTGGAACTCTATAATTACTGATTCTCAAGTATGAAGGCCTCATTTCATCCATAAGCAAAGTAATCTCCAATTCGCTCAACTCTCATATTTATGTAAGAACATTTCAGTGTCCAAGAAATTGGGATACATGGACCAAGCTATATCCAGTGAAACTGATCATTCAAGCAACATGGAAGATTTACCTACGAGCAGGAAGGAAAGGGTAATTGCATGTATATTGGCAACTAAATTCCACAAAAAACCTGATACAGACTCATGATTGGAATTCAAGATAAATCCCATCATGAGGGACCTAATTATCAACAGGCCAGCCATGAAAAAGAAACATAGAAAACGAAAGAGGACAGAAAACATGACCGAAACCACTGAAAGCATTGGGGAGAATCAATCGGCTTGGTTGGTCACTCTGAAAAAGGAAATCGTTGAACTAAAATAAATTCTCAAACTGGAATAAGTACATCTCAGCATGTTTTGGACATATGGAGGTCGAAGAAAGGGGGGGGGGGGGAATACGATAGACTTGCTTATAATGGCCCCATATATATAGGATAATTGTTATAATAAATCATTCCTTTTTATAACTTATCTATAATTTTATAATTAAGGGAATTCTGAACGTTTTAAATTCCACAAAAAAATCCTCTCTCTCTCTATATATATATATTATCTCAAGAATATAGAAAGGATGGAAAAAAGAGGAGCCTTTCCTCTGTGCAGGAAGACCTTTGTAAATTTTGGGGCTAGAATGAATATATAACTACAGAAGCGGATTGTGGACCGTTTAT
>SNQJ01S0067676.1:18690-30175 GCA_010110895.2 Picea sitchensis | reverse complement strand
ATGCAGTTAGGAGGGAAAACTGTGTGTGTCGAAGTAGAGGTAGTCGATGCTCCCCTCGACTATAACCTCTTGTTAGGACGGAGTTGGACTTATGTTATGCAAGCCGTGGTTGTTGCAGTTTTCCGAGTCTTGTTATTTCCACACGAGGGCACGATAGTGACCATCGATCAATTGTCTTTCTCTAGACCTGACCCATCTTTGGGGGCATCCACAGCCCCGATGATTGATAATCCTCAACCAGGTGTCATCAACGTAGGAGTTGGTTTGTGCCCATCCTTGATGGGTACCTTCGATTACCCACCTCCTCACGGTGATATCAAATTTATATCAAATCACCATAAGGTTGAGATTTTTCAAGTTTCATCATTCCGCATGACTTACTTCGAGGATCCATGGATTCTTCCTTCCCCATTAGCCACGATGGATGAGACAGAGCACCCAAGCATGTCCACGCCCTTGTCTACTGCTGAAGTAGCGTACTCTTTAGTCCAACAAGCTTCAGCTAACCCTGATCTAACTCCTGCACAAGAGTTAGATCCACTTCTAGAGCCTATTTGGGCTCAGGGTTCTCTCGATAACATTGATTCGTTAGACTTAGTCTTGCCTTCTGATGAAGCAATAATCGAAGCAATGACTATTCCGGACAAACCTTGGGACGATCTTCATCACAGATCATATTTCCTCCCAAAGTTAAGCCGAATCAAAGTAGGAGAGTTCACCGTGACCATGACGGGAGATCAGTCGTGTCCTATTAATCTCTTAGCTACGCATGAAATTTATGCTGAGGGCAATATGGACACTATTGTTGAAACTATACCGATCAATATCTCTCAAAACCCTAGCATCATGGAGAATCTTTTCGTCAGAGCTGACCGCTCCCCCGAAGAGATTCAACTCTATACAGATCTTTTTAAAGAATTCCGTGAAGTTTTTGCCTGGTCTTACGAGGAGATACCCGACATCAACCCACAAAGTGTTGATCATGAGCTACCTTTGTTGTTTTTCAATCTCACTTTGAGATCCAAAAGCAACATCCGGCGAGACTGCATTTATGCTTTTTGATCTCATCCGGATTAACTGAGAAAAGTAACCATTATGGAGTCTTCTTTAAGCCCTTTTCAGACTCCTTAAAGATGAAAAGATTGTCGAGTGACCTTGTTTCTTCACACTCGTTAAATTGGTCCAGAAGAACGTTCCTTAAACTGGTCTTCTTTTAATCCCTTTTCAAACCCTCTAAACATGAAAAGATTGTCGAGCGATCTTGTGGCATTTCACACTCATTAAACTAAAATTTGAAGTCACATCTATCTAGCGGTAGTTTACCCCCTTTTTGGTCTGGACGATCAACTGTACGAACAAAGGTATACTCTATGGAACTTTCGTTCTTTAGAAGAGTACTCTCAGGTATAATTTTATCCCTTTTTTGGGCCTGAGGGACTAAACTTACGAAGAAGGAACCCATGGAGTCCATAGTTAAGCTCTTTTCAGACTCCCTAAAATTGAAAAGATTGTCAAGTGACCTTATTCTTTGACACTCGTTAAATTGGTCCAGAAGAACATTCCCGACGGAGTCCATAGTTAAGCTTTTTTCAGACTCCTTAAAAATGAAAAAATAGCCGAGTGATCTTGTCCTTGTCACACTTGTTAAAATGGTTTTGAATTGATGTCTAATCGGTGCTAGTTTACCCTTTTTCGAACTGACTAGACTATTTTCGAAAAAGGTACTCAAATGGAGTCTCCTTTTATGTTTTTTCAGACTCTCCAAACATGAAAAACCACCGAGCTAACCTTCTCCAGGCTCATTAAACTTACATAGAAGGACATTACCATTGTGTGTTTTGTTAACCATGTTTGCATACCTTATACGCCAGCCTTGTAACAGTTTTCTTCTGCGTCGAAACACCTTTGGCCACTGGAGGATTTTTCCCGAGTATCATTCTACTAGAAAACTAGTCTTGTCCTCGTGCCTTGAGCTTATATGTTTGCAACACTCTTTCCTCCTTTTTAACATAATATTTCTTTATTCTTTTTCCACAATTATTGAAAAGAACAAAAAAGTCAAATATACCCCAAAAAGGGGAAGGGAAAAGTATTTTCTTTATTGGCATCATAATGAGTCGCCCTTGGATAAAGCACATCTATCTGTTTGTTCATCATACTATGGGCTATAGTATGACCTTAGGAAGCTTTTCTCGCTATATAGAGTTGTGTTCTCCATCGTCTGGTTATCCTTCCAAACATATGAAGAGTTTGTGTTGCCTCCCGCTTCGTAGACTTATGATTAACATACATGCTACCTAAGTCTCATCATTTTTCATGCTATTATCCAAGGGAGGTTTGTCACCAAACCTGAGTCGACCCCTCTGCAATATGTCTCTTGTCCTCATACCCGTCCATCCTGAACATCCAATCAAGTCCTTGTTCGAAATCACTGAAGCCTTCAATCTAATCAACAAGATTATAAAGTACATGACCGACGAGCTGTTGAAGATCTCTGGGTAGTGCATTCGTACACTCATATTACACTCCTACCTGAGTTTTGAAGATTATGAAGTTGTTTCTCGAGCTATGAAGATCTCATCTCCAACCATCAGGCTGAATCATCTTCTGGAAGATGGATACTCTATATGTATATCTTTCTGATTTCGAGATGTAGCTCCACTGTGTATTGTTCGCGGCTACTCTTTATAGTTATTTGACATGGATCTACAGTGTATTTGATTGGTAGCGATGGTTCTATTTTATCTCAAGCATGGGTATGCCCGCCTCGGTGAGACATTTGTTATTTTGCAGACGGCACCTCCCGATTCCTGATCGTTGGGCTCAATCGTTCAACACATCAGTAAAGATTGGTAATGTATTTTGGCCATCAGATGCTCTTCTAACCTCACACATTAGGCAGCATTTTTTATAACCCTAAATTGCACCACACATGCTTACCTAGCATCAGGCCAACTCATATCCCTTCTTTGCCAAAGCACTACTGAACAACTCTTCTAAAAACTCCATTTTTAAAAATTCCACGCTAGCTGGCCCACTACAGCCTGCATGGATCTACAGTGTCCACACTAGCAGGCCCACTACAGCCCGTGTGGATCTTCAGAAGCACAAAAAAATGAAATTTGTCGATGGAACAAAAATCTATGGGTGAGTTAACTGAAACTCCCGGCTTGTTGACGAGCGAAAATGAACGCTCGCCAACTCGAAGAATGGATCTAGTCCGGGGTTGTTTAAATAACCCAAGCCATTTGGGATGATCCACCCTGATGGGTTTAGCAACTCCGTTGGCCGATCTAAGTCCTAGGAAAACGAAAGAAAACCAACTAAAGGAACTAATCTAAGAAAAACAAAAATAAAAACAAACTAATAAACAAATCGGAAATAATATATACAGTCTATTATCTATACTATATAGCAATAATTCTATAAAATTAAATGTTCAATTATCAATAGAATTAAATCCAATTACAAATATACAATATTTACAAATTACAGATTTAAATGAAATCCCGGAAAAATCATTTGTAAACTGTTCTAAGACAGCGAAACTATTGTTTTTTATTTTTATAATTTTATAAGAAAGAAATTGAATAAAAACTATCTAAGCTAAGAAACTAAAATAATAATTCTAAGTATGAATCTAAACTATATATATATCTAACTAAACTACTTAAATAACACTAATAAATTAACTATCAAATAACAAATAACAAGCTAACCTGAAGTAATGCTTCGAATTTGTCTTGTATGCAATAGTTGGTTTAGCTATTAGGTTGGAGAAAACCTGCACCAGATTCTCCACAAGCTTCTTGTAAATGGGAAGCAACTGTGCTCTTCAAATATAAATGACAGAACAAACAAGACATAAAATTAACAACAATATTATAATTTACAAATCAACACATTTGGATAAATTTGTATCCAAAGATTTGTACGGAACAATTCAATCAATGAAGAAGATAAACCTTTAATTCATTAAATTGAAGCAAGGTAATTGTTGTACTTTTAAAATAAGAGAAATCAGATATGGATAACACAATAACCAAGTCACATCAACCTGCAATGAATTACGATAGCTAAAGTAGTCTATAATCGACTGCAAACTGATATGAATAAAACTTGAAACAAAAGTTTGATATATTGAAAGCTAAAGTTGTTACAAGACATCGACTTTCATCACAGTCTGTATCATAAATCCATAGTCTGGTTTTCCCAACAGTGATGATGATGATCCATCAATACAAAAAATAACAAGTATTTAAAGAGCACAGGGTAAAACATCCCTGTGGGAATTGTCAAAGCAAATTACAAAAAATCTGGGGAATAATCTCCCAAGTTCCTATTTTTGCCTATGACTAAAAACTTGAGAACTATATCTAAACTGCTACAGAATGTCCCATTTGTCAAGGAAATTCGTAGGTACCTATAAGTAGACAAGAATACAAAAGTTTAGATATTGTTTTATTGATAAATTGATAAAAATCTAATTTTTAAGACTAGCTACAGAATCTTGCGATTCTGTAGCTAGTCTAATTTAAGCACATAATCGTTTTAAAATCAATCCAAAACTTAAAGAATTATATTCAAACTATTAAAAAAATATTTAATTTCTAATTGGAAACCAAACGAATCATTCAAATCAAAACTTCTATGCTAATTTGAGAGCAAACAAAATCATGTTTGAACCTATTTTAACCAAAACAGGCTGTAACCAATCAAGCATATTTTTCATGTAATAGTTTATGTCAACTCAGCAATTAACAAAATTGTTTTCGAATCAAAATGAAATAATCAAGATCGTTTAAATCCAAACTAACTTTGAATCCATCGTATTACGCAAGCGACTGTGCTAATCGAGGCACGTAGCATTGTTTGCAAATCAAATCAAACATGAATGAATTGAACCTGAAGACAATTGAACCGATGGTTTTTTGTTTCTTCTCGTTGGCTTGAAGCCTGTCGTTCTCCTTTGACAGCACTGTCACCCATTCTTCTAACGATTTGATCTTTGATTGCAACAGGGGAACGTCGATTTAATAATTCTCTAGCCAAACATTACATTAGATACATGGTCATTGATCAGGCTTTGGTATCACCGGCAACAGTTTGTTCAAGTTACCAAGGGTTTCCTTGTGCAGCTTGATTTTTGGGTAGTTTGGGTCGTTTTTGAGGCATGGGGGTAAGTTAGAGACATAGTCATAGGGTTACTTAGAGCATAGGCCATGGGAATAGGGGTACTCCTCAGCTAGGAAACGCTCAATATTGGAGTCTGATTCCTCGCTCAACACTATGGGCTTTTGGTCAATGTTCTATTTAGGCTTGTTCTGGGTTAAATCTTGATATCAATCGAGCATTTTTATTCCCTTTACTGTTGACAGCATTGTCACCTCTGCCTTTCTTACTCACAGGCTTCTTGACAGCCTCAGTCTTGTCTTTTGTACACGGGTTGGTTATGGTGTCGGGTAGGTCGATGTCAGGGCAATCTGAGGGTTTGAAAGGGGGTAGAAGGATATGAAATGGCACGGCTGGCCCAACCAAATTTTCTGTAACCACAACCTTGTCAACCTGGATAGAATTGGGAGTGGCAAAGCCATTCCTAGATAGGAAGGCTTGCCAACAATCACCATGAAGGCTCAAATGGTGGATGATAATAAGTTTGATCAAGCCGTGATGGAAAACGCTGCTATCAGCCTTCTCATGCTTGAATCTCTTAGACATCTTGTAAATACTACGCAAGAGATAATGTGGCATGTTCAAAGGATAGCCTATAAAATTCATCAACAACCGAAGGTGATACAGAAATACCAAGCCATACTGACCTTCACAAGTCACAAAATGTTTAACAATTACCAAAAGATCGTGCCACCTGGGTTTGAGGGTAGTGATAGGCAAACCTTTATCACAGGAAACAATCTTCCTTGATGTGAATAATAGCAGCCATGACACCTCGTCGACTTTGGAGTTTTTAAACCACCTTTGGCCCGTAGCTGCTAGTCTTGTAGCTGAACTCATGAATTCTTCATTCAGCTCGAGCTGTATGTCACTGACCTTAGCCCTACAACCATTGAAGGTGAGGGCGAATTGTTGGGCAACTGAAAGGTTAAAACCCTCGAACCATTGTATAAACACCAGCCAACCACCATCTTCTAAATCCTTACAGGCATTATCGAATAGCAACAGATTTTGGCTACCATTTGGCTCTATGCGCACCACAGGGGCCATAGACGGGAGCACACGGTGAGCAAGGTGCACATGCAAGGGTTTGAACAAAGTATACGTAGGATCAGAATGCTCACAGGCTTACCCAAAAACTAGCAAAGGTGACCCGGGATAGGGGGAAAGCATTAATGACCGAATGTGCGAAGGTGGTGGAGCTAGATCAGCCCATGCAAAACAGTCATTTCCCACAGTACAACTAACAGCGCATATATCGATTCAAATCACTATTGCATATGTTAAAAACCATGCCATTCAAACAATCAATGAAATCTATGGTAAGTCGACCAAACATTTGCGCAAGCAATAGCATTAGCATAGTTTTAAAACCAAAATAATGATTCGAAATCAACACCAAGGGTTCGATCATATCGAATATGTATGAAATGATTTATAGCAAGGATCTAACCACAACATCAATGTGTTTTCATGGAACCAATGTGTCAAAGAAATCGATGAAAGACTATAGAACATCAAAACACCAATGTATCAAAAACTCAATCATAAGGATATCATCACAACCTTGTAAAAACAAAGTCATATTAATAATTAAAGAATGCCAAATGAGTAAAGATCTTGGAGTCTTGCCAACTGTGCGACTATAATTAAATTGGAAACACAATGAACACATAGACAAGAGTGACCATAATAATCCAGTGACGATTTAATGTGACTTCGAAATCAAAGTTTTCATGCTTGTAGTCGTGAAAACAAGAACAAAAGCAGGTGTACAAATGCACCAAATAATAGTGTCGTTTTATTCAAAGATTGTGATGAAAATCAAGGGTTTCAAAACACTGGTGTAGGAAGCTTATAAGGATAGGATAAAAATGCTAATTGGCTACCAACAATGGTGACACACTGGTAGAAGCAGTTATCTCTATGAAAAGAACAAATTTAGATTATGATAATGAGAAAAATTCTAACTCCAAAATAGCTACCAGAAAATCATTTAAACATCATCATTAACCAAATATTCCAGTAGTGTTTAAAGGATGAAAACTGATAACAGTCCTAAGATAAGAGAGCCACGATATTAAAGATAAAATCTCCAATATTGTTGATAGAGCCACTGCTACCAGTAGGCATCCGTAGCCTCGATAGGGTTGCCATTTAACCCACTCTGATATCTGTATCCTGCCAATAAGTTCCAGATTAGAATAAAGGACAAGTTACAGTTAAGAGGTTTCATATTTGCAAATTTTCATATACCCGACATTGCCTCGCTGCCAGCAGGCCTGTTCAGTACCCTGGTGAAGTTGTCTTGGCGTAATGCATGCATTTACTCGCTGCCAGCAGACTTGTTCAGCATCACGGTGGGTTTACAAGCACTTCCCACAACTCTTTTAATGATTTATTTTGTTTTTCAAAGATGTATAGTTGAGAGGGGTGACGCTGAAAATTATGATATTTTAGCATATTTTTTTATAGACCTCAACATAATTTTTTAGAACTGTCCTTCATTATGATCCAGAGATGGTTTGTTTACAGAACCAACTTTCTAAGGCAGGGAGACATCTTTCTGAGTCATTCCCTTAAGGAACAGGGACAACGTAAGAAGATAATAGATGATCGTGACAGGCTTTACTCATAGATCGAAATCAGTTAACTTCTTTCAAATAACAGTCTTTGCCAACACAGATGTAAATTTCAGAAGTATATAATTGATGTTTATACAATTTTTTAGCAGTCATTTCAGTGAAGGAATTTTCTGTTTTCTTTGTCCAAATAGCTCAGCATGCAGGTATGTGTATTTCCAAAAACAAAAACTAATAAGCGCAAAGGAGAAATCAAAACCAAAACAGCAAAGAAAAAGAAAACAAAAGAAAAACATGTACATAGTATACAAAGAGTTGTCATCAAGAAAAATATCTTTTCAGAGCTTGGCCATTCACCGGATAGGTGTCAGGCTACCCTTCTAGATTCTGCAATCAGAAAGAGTTGGGACCCAACTTCTCAACAATTAAAAATGGTCCAAGCCATAAGTTCTGAAAATTCGTGTGCTCTCCCTTTCCCTCATGCAGTTTGTCCCATTTCAAGATGAGGTCACCTACTTAGAAGTTCCTATCAGAGGCAGAGTTAGAATCAAACCATCTTTTGACCGCTAGTTGATGCTGATCTAACTTACGTTTAGCTTGGGCTCTTACCTCTTCTAGCTTCATCAAAGAATTAATTCGGTTTTCCAAAGGGGGACAGTCTTCTTCTTGTATTTTCTGCGATAGTTGTAGTGAGGGAAGAAGGATGTGTGGTGGCAGAATTGCTTCTCTGCCATAGACGAGAAAGAAGGGAGAGTTACCTACAACAGTATTTGGTGTTACCCTATCAGCCCAGATCGCATTCAACAGTGCATTGTGCTAGTTTTTGTGATTCTCAGATACCATTCTTTTGATGATTTTAATCAAGTTCTTATTTGTTCATTCTGCCAATCCATTTCCCTAGGGGTAATAGCTAGCAGAATACTTCAATTTAATTCCTTTTTCTAAAGAGAACTCGCTCATCTCAAGATACCAAAAATAAGAAGCGTTGTCGAATACTAAACAATCAGGGATACCAAAACGAGTGATAATATTTAAATTTAAAAAGGTAATTACCTGATTGGTATTCACAGTTCTTAATGCGGCAGCTTCAGACCACCTGGTGAAATAATCTGTGGCTGTTATGATAAACTTATGCTACTGTGAGGATGGCAGATTGATTGGACCTATAATATCAAGGCTTCACTGCTGAAAAGGGGAGTCTACTGAAACGGGCTGCAAAGGAAAGGCTGGTTTCTGTAACCGCCCTGATGCTTTTTGACAAATAATACACTTACGACACAAGGCATGGGTGTCTCTAAAAAGTGTGGGCCAGTAATAACCCACTCTCAAAACTTTATGGGCAGTGGTGTCACCACCAAAATGACCACCAGCTTCTCCTGCATGCAACTCTAGTAAGACTTTCTCTGCTTCGTCTTTCTCAACACAACGCATCAGTATGCCATCAAAATTTTGACGAAAAAGAATACCATTAACCAAATGAAAGGAGGTAGACTTTAATCTCAACGCTCTTCTTTTAGTGGGATCCAGGTGACAGGGGGCTGACCCATGTTCAAGAAAGAATTTTATATCATCATACCAGGGACTGACAGAGTTTTGTGTACAACAGATTACATTTTGATCGCGTTGTCCTAGGTTTGACCTATCGTTTTCTTCTTGTTGTCCTGTGGCTGAGTCAGCAACTAACTTGCATAACCCTTGGCCTCTCAATATTTGAGCTGGGGTAATTTCTATGTCATACTCCTGCAAGGAGGTAACCCAGTTCGTCCTCTTTTCACCTAGTTCTTTCTGCACTTAAAAGGTTCCTGATGGCTGGATAAGGGACAATAACTTTCATCTTAGATTTCAAAATATAAGACCGAAAATGCTTGACTGCTTTGAAAACAGCGTAGGCTTGTTGATCTACCGCTGGGTAATTAAGTTCAGCGCCTTTGAAAGAAGATCTCATAAAGGCAATAGGTACTTCATTGTTTTCGGTGTTTTTTTGGGTTAGGATGGCAGTGTAGGAACGGTCAGAAGAAAAAGTGTAGAGCGTAAAGTCTTGGGAAAAGTCGGGGCTCATGAGAGAAGGAGCGTCTATTATGGCCCTTTTTATTGCATTAAAAGTTTGATTTTCTAAGGTTCCCCAATGATATTGTGCATATTTCTTAATTAAATTCTGTAAAGGTCTAACCATTTCGGAGAAACTGGGGACGAATCTCCTGACAAAGTGTATCTGACCTAAGAAATACTGCATAGAATTTTTGGATGTAGGAGGGGGAAGTTTCGATATGACTTGAGTCCTTTCGGGGTCAATAATCATCCCTTTGCTTGACACAATGAATCCTAAAAGTTTACCTTGTTCTACTACGAATATGGATTTTTTAGGATTTAAGGAAATGTCATATTTACGACATCGTTGTAGAACGGCTCGTAAATGAGCTAGATGATCGGTTTTGTTTTTAGAAAATACAGTAACATCATCTAAGTAAACTATGACGAACTGATTGATTAAGCCTCAGAAAGCAATGTCCATCGCTCTCTGGAAAGTGGCACCGGAATTAATCAATCCAAAGGGCATTTTTCGATAAGCAAAGGTGCCCCATGGAGTGCGGAAGGTAGTTTTAAGTTGATCTGGAGGAGACATCAGGACTTGGTTGTACCCCAAAAACCCATCCAATAAGGATCATCTTTCAGAACCAGATACCTATTGAAGGATCTGTTCCATGGGTGGGACAGGGTAGTTGTCTTTATCAGACGCTCTATTAAGGTTTCAGAAATCGACGCATAGTCGGATTTCCCCACTTTTCTTTCGGACAGGGACAAGTTTGGAAACCCATTGAGTGTGCCTAACTGGGAAAATTATCTTAGCATTTAGGAGCTTATTTAATTCTTTTTTGATGGTCGGTTTGAGCTTAGGGTGCGTTTTTCTTAATTTATGTTGAAAGGATAAGGTTTGGGGTTTCATAGGAATGACGTGTTGTATGATGTTAGGGTCGAAAGTTTTAAGGTCATCATACGTCCATGAAAAAACATCTTTAAATTCTTTAAACAATTTAATAAATGCATCTTTTTCTTGTTCAGAACACCCCACCCCTAAATTAATGCACTGTGGATTGTCATTAGTTCCTAAGTTTACTTTTTCATATGATAACGAGGAACTATTGGTTTTACAGTTGACCGATTTTTTGAA
Source organism: Picea sitchensis (assembly GCA_010110895.2). Classification (NCBI taxonomy): domain Eukaryota; kingdom Viridiplantae; phylum Streptophyta; class Pinopsida; order Pinales; family Pinaceae; genus Picea; species Picea sitchensis. The sequence continues at coordinate 19,252 of SNQJ01S0067676.1, read as the reverse complement.
TTTATCTTGAAGATCATAAAACTTCTCTAATCTAACTACAGATTTAGGGATCGAATTTACCATGTCTGATCAAGATTCAGGAGTTCTTGGATCTGGTATTACCGTGAAATCGCGCAAATTGTCGTCGTGAGTGCATTCGTCGATCATCGCCCCTTGAAAAGTTTCTTCCATATGAAGGAAGCTAGTAATCTGTTGATCGTCGTCGAAGACTCTCCAGTTCATGATGTTGTCGGGAATGGATGCTCTGAACAATAGTTCGACGGAGAATGCATCCAGGGACAAGCCTTCTGCAGGAAAGAGTTTGGAATCTACGTTAGCTAATAGATCAGCTTTAGCGTTATTCAATCTAGGAATAGAATTTATATTGAAAGCGGAAAATTTATTCATTAAATTCCATACCTCGGATTGGTAGCTTTTAAGATGCGGAGACAGATAGTGGATAGAATCTCTTGCCTATCTAACCACGATTTCGGAACTGCCAAAGACAGTCAAATTTTGAATGTTCATGTCTAAAGCTTTTCTGAGACCTTGCAGTAAAGCCTCATATTCTGTAGTGTTATTA
>SNQJ01S0067675.1:43006-57869 GCA_010110895.2 Picea sitchensis | reverse complement strand
GCATGTGCATGTGGGTTATTTCATGTGCATGTTGGTTATTGCATGTGCATGTTGCATATTTATGGTTTTAACAACATATAAAGGACACATGCAGAAGTAAAGAACATCAACAACCCAATATCATATATTATATGGTTCAAGCATGGAAATACAATAGCCTACTGGAAATATAGAATATAAACGTTAGCTGGATCTCATGGATCATCACTGGAATACAAGAAAATAGCATAAAAATGCCCATGATCAGAAGCTGATAGCAGATCTAATGCATGCATGGATAGATCGACAAAATATGCGATTCCGTAGAAGTACGGTAACCGCTACCGGTTGGAAAAATCGTCCAAAATAATAGACCATCAGAATGTGCTAGAAACTACTCCAACAAAAGCGCCCTGGCCTCTAGACTTAAATGGATGAGTGCCAGATCTTGGATCTGGTCTTTGAGGCACTGGATCTAGACCCTTGGGTGGTTTGTGCACCTCCCGGGACATTGGATGCACCCCAAAGGATTCCACCAATAGAATCTGATGCTATATGGATCAAAATGATCGTCTCACCAAATGCGGAAATGGGTCGGAAGGAATTGCTTGGATCTGCTTTGATACTCTACATGCAACCCCAAATGTCTGTTTGGAAGAGTTGCACCCTAAATGGATGGATGAGGCGATATGCAAGATTCCATTGTCAGAATCCGATGATAGATGGCTCAATAGAAGCACCCTGGCTGGATCTCAAATGGGTTGGAAGAAAACTTCAATCTGGACTCGAATTTCATGCATATCTCCAAACCCTCAAACTGACTTTCTCCCTCACTAGATGAGCTGTGCACTCTGCAATGGATACTCCTGAAAAGTTCGGTGAAATACCTGGATGGTATCTCCAATGGGCTAGGGTGTGTCTCTCAACACCGAAACCGATCAATGGTGGTGGTTTCCTCTAGGAATCCACAAAACAGTAAGGTCGGATCTCTTCCTCCTATGGGAACTCTCAACATCAAATCATAACACATAATGAGGAATTAGGTCAAATTCCTCCCTTTATACCTTTCCCAATCTAATTCACCATTGACCTCACTTAAGCTAGGCGCTTTTCCTCCTAAGGTGATTAATTAATTAATTAAGTCCCCCTTTAGCACCTTTTCATTCTAATTCTTTGTTGACTTAGGCTTAAGGGACTTTTCCTAAGTATTTTGGCTTAATTCATCGTTTAGCCATCAATTTCTCCTTATTTCTTCATCTTGTTCCTTGTTTGTGCCTGACTATAGTCTACGGGAACATATAGACTACTAAGTCACTCCCTGCTCGCCTACTCTTGGGAAAAGGACATCACAATAGGTGGGTGGCCACTAATATCCACCTTGATCAATCCTCCCCCCTTAGGAAGCAATGGTCTCAATTGTGTTGAGTTCCCCGATCAGGTGAGGAAATTTCTTCTGAATTTGGCCCCAGATGAGCCACTTTCCTTGGTGTAGGAGTTTCCCTGCCTTGACAACCCAATAAAGATGGATCCTCTGCTGGAGAGTGCCCTTGACATATTTGTCCACTATCTGATCATTGGGTGTTCCAGGAGTTAAGGTTGAGCTCTATTGGTGTCAACTGTTCTACGATCTCTGAGGTGTCCAATAATGGTGGAAAATGTGGCCGAAGGAGGTCCACATTGAAAACTGGGTGCAAGCCAAGGAAGGGTGGAGTGTTGAGCTCAAAATCATTGCTACCCACAACCTTGGTGATAGTGTAAGGCCCATAGAGATGTGGCCATAGCTTTCGATGGGGCCCTGTAAGGTGCTCTTTCTGTTATAGCCCTAAAATTCCCTATCCATGCATACATGGCCTTGGTCCTCTTACTTGCATATTTTTCCAAAGCACTGTTGAGGAGCTCTTCTTAAAAAACCATTTTTTAGAGCATGTACGCACCCTGCACCACTACATCCCGCGTACATATGCTTGTTGCATGCTAGAAAACCCATGTACATACGCTTGTTGCACACTAAACAACCCGCATATGCTTGCAAAAGTTGCAAAAATTAAAAAGTTGTAAGGAATTTGGTGAAATTCACGGGCTATTGGAGGTTTCCCAACCAATTCACCTGCTATGGCCCATCACCCAACTGAATAACCATCCTTTTGTCATATAAAAGAAGATGTTGGGGTCTCATTTCACATCCAATCATAAGAATAGAGAAACTTTGCCCAATTTCACTTCCCCTCCTTGCCCAAGCTTTTGCGAGATATTGCCTCGGCATTGTCTCATCAATCCCTTCTTCCATTCAATCCATTCCCTTCCTTTGAGGTGATTAGAGGATTGAGAGAAGAGGCCTATTTGAGGTGCACTTGGAGCATTGTAAAGAGGAGCCCGGACCAGGTTCGTGTAACAGTGGCCGACATAGATTGTAAGTTTCAGTCTTTGTTTGATGAATAAAATAATGTTTTTTCTCTGTCCCAAATGATGATGTTTTGTGTATTATCTTTGATTTATATTTAGCATTTGATATCTAACCCTAAATAATGAATAGAATAACATTGTAGTCCTTGTTTTCCTATTTTTGGATGCAATTCAACCTCGGGAGGAGACATGCAGTCGTTGGAACTATAGAGCTTGAGGAGATCATCACCAGACGTGGGATAAAAGGTACAGTTATAGATCTTCTCTCATATTGCTTTCTTTTCATTTGTTCTGGTATGTTTGGGGTAGAGTAGAAAATAGATTGAATTTTAGACGGTCATTCACTCTGTCTACATCTTAAACCTTGCTGTATTTAAAGGGGGGATTTTCCCACTAGCAGAAATGGCGACCATACTGGGGATATATCTAGGGTTTTTTAGGGGGTTTTGGGTTGATTGATTGGTTTTTGTTTTCCTTTCGAGTTTCAGTCAAGTTTGTTGAGTCTGTCAAGGGGTTCTGGTCACCTCCAGGGTCCATACCAGTTGTCCCTGCACTGTAAGACTTCATGGTCTTTTTCATTTTTAAAAAGACCCAGAGTTGTACGTGCCCTGTCTTGGGTCATCCCTCGTACATACGCGCTCTGCACAGTAAATAACCCGCGTGCATATGTAGGTTGTTGATGCAACAACCCGCGTCTCTGTTTCATGATTTTTTTTTTGAAAAAGAGAGAGTTTTCCTCTTTCATGATTGAAGTTCACACTTCTCAGGGATTTCTTGGATCAACTAGAGCCTCTGTCTATGGCCATAGCTTGGGTATAGGTTCCAGCTTACTTGTTTTCTTAGTATTCTTGTGTTTACCCTAAAAAGGTTTTGAGCAAGTTGTTGAGTCTTAGATCCTCCCTTTTTGGTTTTTTGATTGATTCCCTGCGATCTGCAGTGGGCTGAAGGTATTTTCCAATCTTGTTTTTAGTTTTCTTTTTTGTCCTTTTTACTTGCTTTGAAAAAAGAAAAAAAATTACTTCAGTTTTTTCTATTTAAAGCAGTTCAAAAAAAAAGAAATTTGTTTTCTTGCATTTAGTTTGGTGAAGTAGTTAAAGTTGTTATTTGCAAAAAGGAAAAAGATTCTTTATTTCCAAGTTGTTCTTGATTTATTGAAACATAAGTAGTTTGTAGTCAAGTGAAAGCAAGTTTTATGATTTCTTTAAAAGATCTTGAAATATCAGTTAAGAAAAGTTGAGTTTACAAAGAGTTAGTTACAAGTTTTGTTTTTAAATTCAAAGTAATGTTTCTTTCAAGTGCTTTAATTTTCTCCTCCTTGTTAGTCTCTAGATAACACCATTAGTTTCACTACCATACCCGTTGAGTAAATCAAGCCTTAAAAATAACACCTAATCTAAAATACATTAGACTTTTCTGTTTGTAGGGTTCATAAACTAGTTTAGGGTTTTAGGGCCTTGAATTAGGTTTGGAGAGGAAACTCTTCAAGGCCACTTAAATAAAACATTGTAGTCTGAGTTAGGGAGTGATTTAAGTCCAGTGTCATAAGAGTTAGCCAGGACCCCCCTCTAACACAGGGGATAAACACGAGGTCATGTGAGGAAAGGAAGCGAAGATAACCCCTCCAAAGATGGACTGAATGTAGTGGGGATTGTGTATTGAGGGTATTTCTCGGGAATAATACCGACTGCATTTGCCTACGGAGCTTCATGGGCCTCGAATCGGTTCGATATCCTCTATTGTCTTCCGGACCATTTTCTTTCGATACCCTTGATATGCTTCAGACTTGTTACCCTTCTCATTATGATATGTCCGACTATCGATTGTACCCACTTAGTAACTGACTTCGAGTTGGAAACCTAGTTTCCCATATTTTAGGGACTTACATGGGTGACTGTGGGGGTATACCGCAGTACTTGGGGCAGACATTGGATCACACTTCGCAGAGTATACACAGAGAGTTCTTTTGTGTTCGAGTTGCACTTACACCGATTAGTTTCTCTAGTGTCAATTGGTGTAACTGTCCTTCCTACTAGATAATCGTTGCTTGATTTTTTCTTTAGGAAAATTTTTAGTGTGTCCTTGATGTTCAATACTAGTCAATCCTTATTGATCATTTCACAAATTATAAGATCAATAACTCCGTTGGTTGCGAAGGCTTCAGGGCCTGTCGCTGGTTACATTAGAGCCACATTTGCCACCATTGTAGTGAAGACTTGGCCAAGAATGGTCGTTCAAAGCGACCAAGCCACAAGAAACTGTGGTCGAGCCTACTCCGCGAGGAGACTTTCCGACTCCAGAGGAACCTACTATTTATGACCTTGAGGGAAAGGCTCTCAGGCTAGCTAACCCTCTGATTACTGACTTGTCAGTGTCTATATTGATTGAGATTCTCCCTCCCGATGTGACACCTTCTGAGCTCCAACTAGTCCTACAAGAGACAATGGAAGCAAATGCTGCTACTTCATCTGGGAGTCCTCATACTCCCATTATGGATACTACCACAGGGGGCATCCTACCTCCTCTCCCACCTTCGCTAGTCAAGAGCATAGTGGTCTCAACTCCCTCAACTTCGGCCAATGGTCCGATATCGTTATCGGCTTCAACCACTGCTCCATTTACTCAGAGTGTGATGGGCCCTCCCTTCTCATATGGGATGCCTGAATTTTATTCAAACTCAGTTCTTACTTACTCTACCTTACAGACTATGGGTATGGGGGTAGGGAGCTCAAACGCTTCCGTGCAAGGGTCAACTAGGGGCACTTCTGTCCCTTTTAATGTTATCCCTTATGGTGGGGGTCATATACCTCCTCCATCCCCTTCGATCGACGTCAGTAGCCAATAAGGCCAAACACTAATTATACCTTGTTTGGTGGAGGCAGTTTAGGACCTTCGTCTTATACAACGCCGGTGGGATCTATTCCATTCTCTTTGTTCAGTTTGTTTGGGAACAATGATTTTTCTTCGGTCGTTGTCTCGGTTGGGGGAAACCTCGGTTTTGGTCAACAGAACCTAGTGCAAGCTAATATTCCTTCACAGGGACTGACGACTGAAGTTTTCTCCACACAGTGTCTTTGGAATCCTTGGCAGGGATCAATTCCCTTGTAATGGATGCCAGTTGGGAGAAACCCCTTCCATACTCAATGGAATCCTGGACAGGGCTCCATACCCATGCCCATCGGATTGGCTGGGGGCATCCCCTTCCAAGGTCCTTGGAATGCAATGCAGGGAGAAATCCCCACACAAGCTATGTCATCCAATTTCATGAGTCAGTCGATGATACCCCAACAGAAGCAATTTCCCTATGCTGGTCAAGGCCACGATTTTTACCAAAACCTTGGCCAACAGTCCAAATTTTCCTGGCAACCTGGTGCCAGTCAAACTCAAGGACCCTCTTTTCCTGTAAATAGTTCACAATTGAAACCACTGTTTCTGGCAACACTACATCTTCCAAACTTGTCTAGATTATTGAATGACCCAATTTTTCATGATCTGCGTTGGCCCCCAATGCCAACTAAGTTACCCTAAGATATTCCTAAATTTTAGGGAAAGCCTGGCGAGGATCGAGGAGATGATTTGACAACTTTTCATTTATGGTGCTCGTCAAACTCGTTGAAGGATGACTCTGTCCAGTTGCACCTTTTTCAACGCACTCTTATAGGGGGTTCTACAAAATGGTATATTGAGCTTGATTTCTCGAGGTACTCTTACTTCAATGACTTGGCAATGGTCTTCTTGAACCATTTCCAGTTACTTGTGAGATACGATGCCAACACCGAATTGTTGGCCAACTTTGAGAAAACCAAGGCCGACCACATCTCTGATCATATCCGAGAATGGCGGCGTAGAAAGAGATTAATTAAGGTCAAGGTCCCTCCCACTTTTTTTCTTGAGTGGTTCCTGAAGTCTTTGGTGCCATTTGTATCCAAGGACGTAGTGATTTCCATAGTGTTTTCAAAAGAGGATGTGATTACGAGATCTCAACAACTTGAACTAATATACTCTCAGTCCGACATGCTCTATGAGATTTTTCCATATGCGTCATAGTCTACTCTCGATAAGGCCAAGCAAAATTCTAGACCCCATGCCGACGATATTGTTGGCTCAACACAAATAAATTCCATGGACCTGTTGTCGAATCAATTGCAACAATTGTCGATGCAACATAATGGGGCTAGCTAGACTCCGAGTTTGGTTGTTCCCCCTACCCAGATGTCGGATGTACACAATGTGTAGTCGACGAATCCCAAGGCCAACCAATAGCCCGAGGGAAAGAAGAAACAATAGAATAAGAAGAGTAAAGGGGATAAAAAGGCTACCAATAATGATGGAGGGGGGAAAACAGAGAAGTATAAGTTGAAGTATCTGTGTAATCTTTACACAGAATACCACCCGACTCATCTGTGCCCTTGGCTTGCAGAATCCCATAAGCTATTAGCGCAGCAACAACCTGTTGTGCTGATGAACTCTTTTCCACAAGAGAAAAACATGGCTTAGGCTTCTGTATCCACGAGTGTGGTAGAGGGAAGTCAGGTATCCCCCGCGCCTACCAATAACAACCCGGCCACAAATATTTACATCGTGAATGTCGAGGCTCATTTAACAACTAGGACACAAGACTATGGAATGTCAGAATCTGCTGAGAAGGGAAAGGAAGCCACTAACCCACCAAATCCTCTCTAGATAGATAAGGTGGCAGGAGAAATGATGACTCACATCCCTAAATATGCGTTTAAGAAGGCTTCTCATAATCCAAATGCGAGGGTTGCCCAAAAATACTTCGTTGTAGACCCCTTGCATAATGTCTACTTTGGAAGTCTTCCAGAGTTGCCCCTCACAGAGAAAAGATTTATTGTCCTCCTTGGGAGCAGAAGATACTTGCAACCCAAAAGTGATTGTTTTCGATCCAACTGACTTGAAATCCCATCTTCCTTACCACATTTCTTTTCAAATAGTAGTGGCTTACACCACGAAATATTTTATGCAGAAAATTGTTTGTACAGTGGTTGATGAGGGTGCCTCAAATTGCATGATGTCGTTGGCATGTTGGAAGGCCATTGGCCATCCTGGGTTGTCCCCATCGCCTACATTGATTACAACATTTGAAAGTTGGTCATTTAGACCACATGGAATTATTCCTTCCTTCCACATGCAGTTGGGAGGAAAAACCATGTCTGTCGAAGTTGAAGTGGTCGATGCGCCTCTCGACTACAACCTGTTGTTAGGAAGAAGTTGGACTTATGCGATGCATGTAGTGGTTGCTACAGTTTTTCGGGTCTTGTATTTTCAACACAAGGGTCAGATTTGTAAGTTTTAAACCTGTGAAGTAAAGCAATGCATATAGATTCTTAAGCAATACAAAAATTAATCAATGGCTCATACACAGAGTACATAGAGATTTTTACCGGAAACCCTCAACCGAGAAAACCTTTCTTATTTTTATTATATCGAATTTCACCATTCTCCATACAATATGTACAATGTTTTTAGGTATTTCGTAGATACCAAAACCCTAATCCCTTAATCCAGGATTAATTTACAAATCAGCTAAAAATAGAAAAATCCGCTAAAAATAGCAAAAACCGCCCAAAAAAAAAATTTCGAGGCGCTGCCCCGAACGCTGTGCCTAACCAGGGGGGGCATACCTGCCCCCCCCCTGGGACCCCCCTAGGAAAGCGCCCAGTGCACATGGAAAATCTCTAAGTGAAGGGATCGTCAAACATAGTTGTCGTATCCGATGCACCCACACACACACACATGCAAAGAATATAACACATACCCAACAAGATTGTGATCATTGACCAATTGTCCTTCTCCCGTCCTGACCCTTCATCGGGGGCTTCCATGGTCCCGATGATTGATAGTCTACAGCCTGACATTGTCAACTTAGGTGTTGGTTTATTTCTGTCGTTGATGGGAACTTTTGATTACATGTCGCCTTCGGGCGATGTAAAGCTTATATCGGTTGTTCCGGACTAGCCGAGGGATGCATTTTTACAAGTGTCAATGTTTCGAACGAGCTACTTTAACGATCTGTGGACTTTACCTTCCCCATCGGCCTTGATGGAAGGAACATGGCATCCTGACATGGCCATGCCCTTGTCCGCGACTGAGGTTGCATACAAAATTTTCCAACAAACTTCGGCCAACCCTGATCTAACTCCCACACAGGAGTTAGATCCAGTTCTCGAGCCTATTTAGGCTCAAGATTATATTTCCACTCAAGAAACTTTAGAACTGGTCTTTCCCTATGATGAGGCAATTCTTGAGGCAATGACTGGTCCCGATAGACCTTGGGATGATCTACGTCATAGATCTTACTTCCTTCTCAAGTTAAGTAGAATAGAGGCGGGAGAATTTGTTTCAACCGTGAATGGAGATAATTCTTGTCCTATCAATCCTCTAGCTATGCACAAATTTTACACTGAGGGTAACATGGCAAGAATTTATACAACGATTCTAATCGATATCTCCAAAACCCATGGAATTGTGGAGAATGTTTTTGTTGGAGCGACTTGCTCCCTCAAAGAGATTCGAACTTACACTAAGTTATTCAAAGAATTACACAACGTTTTTTCCTGGTCTTATGAGGAAATTCCAGGCATTGACCCATGAATTATCGAGCATGAAATTACGACTTATCCTGATGCCAAAATGGTATGACATAAGCTTCATCTGGTAAATCCTCAAAAAGCGGCAACAATTAAGGAAGAAGTAGAAAAACTGCTCAAACACAGTTTTATCTACCCTGTACAATTGACATAATGGGTGTCAAAACCGGTTCCAGTTAACAAAAAACATGGCATGATTCGCGTGTGCATGGACTTCCGTGATTTGAATAAGGCCTATCTAAAAGAAAACTTTCCCACCCCGTTCATCGATCATATTTTCGATGAGTGCGTAGGTTGCGAGGTCTTTTCATTCATGGATGGATTCTCAGGATACAATCAGATTCAAATCAAACCTGAGGACTAGCATAAAACAACTTTTATTTGTCCTTGGGGAACATTCGCGTATCGTAAGATGCCTTTTGTCCTAAAGAATGCTGGAGCTACCTTTCAGTGGGCCATGTCATTTTATTTTCATGACCTTAGATACATAGTCAAAGTGTATCTTAATGATCTAGCACCATGCTCTCGTAAGAGATCTGATCATCCCTCCCATATTCGACTAGTCTTTGAGTGATGTCACTATTATCGGATTCACTTGAATCCTAACAAGTGCAGTTTCTGTGTGACGTCAGGTCATCTCTTAGGTTTTATTGTATCAAAAACAAGGATCATGGTCGATCCTCTCAAGGTTGAGGTGATAGTTCAATTGCCTCCCCCATGCACGATACCCTAACTTCATAGATTACAGTGGAAAGCAAATTTTCTTCGGCATTTTGTCATGAATTATGCCGAGATAACCAAAGGGTTTATGCGTCTCTTGAAAAAAGGGGTCCCATTCTGTTGGCATGAATTTTCTCAACGCTCCTTTGAAGCGTTGAAACATGCCCTGACGTCTTCCCCTTTGCTCCGTCCTACTGATTATAACATAGACTTCTTGTTGTATTTGGCTGCTACAAATTTGACCATCGACATGGTCTTGGTTCAAGAAGATGATCTGCTCGAAGAGCACGTTATATATTACCTTAGTCAAGGCCTGGTTGGACCAGAACTTAACTACTCTCATGTTGAGAAGTTTTCTTTGGCAGCAGTTTATGTTGTTCAATGGTTTCGTCACTACATTTTGTTTCGCAAGACCACTGTCATTGCCATCATGAACCTTTTATAATATGTGTTAACACGAGGAATCATTGGCGGAAATATTAGTAGATTGATAGTCATCTTACATGAGTTTGACTTGGATTTTTTTCTGCGAAATCCAAAAATTCATTGGTCTTTGACGAATGCATTTTGGGACTTTTGGTCGAGTCTAGTGATATCACACCTGAAGATTCTCCTATCAAGAGAGATATTTTGGTCTGTCTCTAGACTTTTAAGTTCCCCGCTTCTGCTTCCTTTGATGAGCATCGACGAATTTGACATTAGGCACAAAACTATATTATACTCGATGACACTTTGTATCGTTGAGGCATGGATTGCATTTTTCATCGATACCTTATCCATGAAGAAGTTGAGCTCGTTTTGAACGACTGTCACACTGGAGCATGTGGCAGTCATTTTTCTGGGTTGGTAACAACCCAAAATATTCTATGTACAGGATACTTCTGGACCTCATTAATCAATAATTGCGTTGAGGCGGTCAAGAAGTTCCACCCGTGACATATCTTCTGTTAGAAGATGTGGGCACATCCTCCTCCTATGTTTCCTGTCATTGTTGTTGGTCTTTTCACCAAGTGGGGGATTGAATTTACTACATGTCACCTGACCTCAACCAGGGGGCATCATTACATCATCGTAGCAGTATAATATGTCACAAAGTGGGTCGAAGATATGCCAACGTTTAGAAATGATGGTGAAACTGCAACTCTTGTCATCTTTAATCAGATAGTAGCAAGTTTCAATATCCCGAAGGAGATTGTCACTGACCATGGAAGTCACTTCCAAAACAAAATGATGACCGAGTTAACGTCAAAACTTGGGTTCAAACAAGAACATTCATCACCTTATTACCCGCAAGAAAATGGTTAGGTTGAAGCTGTGAATAAGTCTCTCAAGGCTATTCTTCAGCAGACGATCAATTATGCCAATTCAAATTGGCATTTGATGTTGTACTCAAAATTGTGGTCCTACCGAATCTTTGTGAAGATTGCAATCGATTTTTCACCTTTTCAACTCGTATATGGGCTGGAAGCAGTCTTACCTATTGAGTGTCAGATTCCTTCTTTAAAGTTGGCAGTGGAATTACTGCCGAACACTTCACCACTTGAGGAATTCCTACTATATCTCGAGCAACTCGATGAGAAGCGTTATGATGCAGTCTCAACCAATGAGGCTCATAAGAAATGATTCAAGTGTTCGTATGATCGGTCTATTCATCCTCAGATTTTCTCTGAATGTGATCTTGTCCTGGTCCATGATCAAGACAAAGATCCCCTAGGGGCAGGCAAGTTCAAATCCATGTGGTACAGACTGTTCATTATGAAATAGGTCTTGAAGAAGGGAGCTTACCGTCTAGTTAATTTTGAAGGAAAAGCCTTGGTGGAGCCTATAAATGGGATCTACCTCATGAAGTATTACTCTTAGGTTGGTCACCTAGGTGAATTCCTATATATATGCATAGTTCTTATACATTTTTTGTCTTTTTTGTTTTGTGGATGTGTAGTTATTTATGTCTTATTTTTCACTGTGGCAGATGTCAAGTGAATCAGAGGTGTATTTTGGGTTTGCAAACAATGCTAGCAGACACACTCAAAGGCCTTCTTCCATAGCTTGGGTGATTTTCACACTTGGAGGCCAGTTGCTATCTTCCGAAGGTATTTTTCTAGGAAACACTACAAAAAATGTTGTCGAATACAGTGTAGTGATAAAATTTCTTCATGACGTTGTGTCACATGGAATCTCTCACCTCCGGGTCTACTTAGATTCTCAACTGGTTGTGTCCCAGTTAAATGGGGTTTACCATTTTTATGATCCCACTCTGCATTGATGATTCCTTGGGGTATGTCTCTTAGAACGTTATTTTGATTACATTACGTATATCCATGTTCCTAGGAGATTTAATCATCTAACATATACTCTAGCTAATCAAATATTAGATTGGGATGTTGCACACACATACACATGTACATACATTTGCAAAATATGTCATCCATAAGAAAAAAAATATGTTTATATATATCTCCAAAAGTGTCATGAGTACATAGGTGGGCGCGAATGCCTCAAAAGTGTTCAATATACATTGTTGGGCTTATGCCCTCAAAAAACACATATACAAAAAGTTCCCTCACCACATAAACGGTTTATGCTCTCTAAGCATGGGGCCTATTGGCCCTTCCATAATGTACAACGATGTTGGCCAAACACCCGAATAGATGAACCCAAGTCCGTGGTACCCCTACTACAATATGAGGCTACATAGAAGGTGGGAGATCCTCGATCTCATCCATAGGTACAGTATGAGTGAGCGTAGTGAGGTTGCGCTCCAATCGTCTCAGGAATATGTCAGCCTCTCCGGCTGGGGGTCCCCCTATAGATGATGGTCCTCCAGCTGCTGCTGGTCCTGCCTCTAGTCGAGGACGTCATCGAGTCCTAGCGAAGTCCGCTAGTCGCATAGGTCCCACATCTATACATAACATATACAAAATTTAGTACTCTTTACACATATAAAAATGATATATATAAAAAAAAAATTAAAAAAAATTAAAAAGTATGTTACCTATCTCACCTCGCTCCTCGACGGGAGGCATAGGCATGTTTGGATCTCTGGTGAAGTTGATCCCTACATAAGGGTAATCCTCGATCACCAGAATCTGTCGTGCCCACTAGTCAAAGAATTTTTCGTCGAAGGCCTCTATGGTCCTCCCTCCACCTTGTTGTGGCAGCAATGCTGCCCACCTACATACTACTGGGAAGGAGGCTACATGCCCCCATACTATCTCTTTAGGAATGAGACTGGGAACCCTCTCGAAGAAGGAGCACAAAATGGTATCGAACCCGAAGTTCTTGTTGGTATGTTGCCGACACTCTGTAAGTTGTCTCTTCTTGCACATCAGCATGGTTATACTCCAGTCAAACATGTGTGCCTCTAGACACTGAATGACACAATGCATGTGTGCCCAGGAGGCCTGATGTAGGGTTGCATATCCATTAATCTGCCCGATCAACAATAAGATCACACACAGAGATAGACTGGTGATCTTGTGAATCGACACCTAAGAACCTACCTTCTCAGTGTCGGTCTCACAGTACATCTAGATATAATCCTTGATGTTTAAAGGCCCAAGGNCCTCATGAATGGACACTGGAAAAAATTCCATAGCCCACACTGTTTTAGTGTGGCGATGGGTATAGGGTCCTCTTCGACCAAAACATCAATGTCCTCATGCTCCCTCTCCCTCTAGTGAACATACATCCTGTTTCATGGAAAAGGGGAGGAGAGTTAGTACTTGTATTTTTATTTTTTCAAATCTTGCAAAGGTGTACGTGGGATGTCTCATACACATTCACGTATGTACATAGACTGGTGGTTTCATGCCCGAGTACATACACAGGCTGTCCTTGGACAACCCACATGCATGTAGGCTCGCTCTTTTTAGGAGAGCGTGCCCCCTCAAAAACTAAAATTAATGCTTAAAAGAATTATTGAAATGTAAGAGGGAGGGATTTGTAGTTGCTTGGTCCAAGTAGAAGGTCGTTTTGTCCACTGAAGCTCCCAGAATCAACTCTTTTAGCGAATGGATTTTTTCACCTTTTGGTTAATTTTTGAATTGTAATGGTAAAAATGAGCTATCAGCTTCTATTTATAGACTTTTTTGGCCCTTTTTTCCACTTTTTGACTCCCTTAGTCATTTTTCCTGGCTTGGTGATCACTTGATTCCATTTCTGAGTTTCTTATTGGTCGTTCCAATACTCTTTTTGTTTTGGTTTGGTAATTTTAGGGATGGGTCACTCTTTTGGCTATCCTTTGGTAAACGCTATTTTTTTCAACTTTTTCCATATAAGTTAGGATTTCATTTCCACTTTTTGCATCTCGTTGTATTTTTCGATTTTCCATAGAATCGACCCCCCTGAAGTGTGACACAGTACCTTCATTGTTACTCTAGAAGTGTCGTAATTAGGTGGTAGATCCTATCTTTACATGGATTTCCTAGGTAGATCCTTGCTGGATTCTGGCGTCCATGTTGTCAGTAATGAATATAAGCTCGAGAGTCCCTATTAGTCCTGTCATGATTACAAGATAAAACCTCATTCATTTGATGCACCCTCATCCTAGGCCTTACCCCTGAGACTCCCAAATGAGCACGCTTTGTTGTCTTTCAAGCTTTCTTTGAAATTCAAAAACAACATCCAACGAGACTGTATTTATTCTTTTTGATATCCTCTAGATTAACTGAGAAAAGTAGCCCCCTGGAGTCTTCTTTAAGCCCTTTTCAGACTCTCTAAAAATGAAAATATTGATGAGAAATCTTGTTGCCCTTCACGCTCGCCAAACTCAAATTTGAAGGCACATCTGTCCGACGATAGTTTACCCCTTTTTCAGTCCAGATGACTAATTTTACGAATAAAGATATGCTCTAGGAACTTCGATTAGCTAGAAGATTATTCTCGGGTGTAATTTTAACCCTTTTTTGGGTCTGAGGGACTAAATATTTGAAAAATGAACATTCTCCTTGGTTTTGGTTTATCACCTTTTCCGGGCCTTGGAGATTAATTACGAAAAAGGAACCCCCCCAGTGTCCATACTTAAGCTCTTTTTAGAATCCCTAAAATTGAAAATATCATCGAGTGACCTTGTTCCTTCACACTTGTTAAATTGGTCTAGAAGAACATCTACTGGCATGAGTTTAACCCTTTTTCCAGCCTGTAGATTATAGCAG
>SNQJ01S0067675.1:0-25428 GCA_010110895.2 Picea sitchensis | reverse complement strand
ATTATATTCATGAGTTAGGGTTAGATATCAAATGCTAAGTATAAATCAAAGAGAATACACAAAACATCATCATTTGGGACAGAGAAAAAATATTATTTTATTCATCAAATAAAGACTAAAACTTAGAATCTATGTCGGCCACCGTTCCATGAACCTGGTTGGAGATATCCTTTAAAATTCTCCAAGTGCGCCTTGAATAGGCCTCTTCTCTCAATATTTTGATCACCTCAAAGGAAGGGAATGGATTTAATGGAAGAACAAGGGGCTGATGAGAGAATGTTGAGGCAATATCTTGTAAAAGGTAGAAAAATCTTGGGCAAGGAGGGGAAGTGAAATTTGGCAGAGTTTCACTGTTCTTATTCTTGGATGTGAAATGAGACCCAAACACCTCCTTTTATATGAAAAAAGGATGGTTATTTGGTTGGGTGATGGGAGATAGCAGGTGTATTGGTTGGGAAACCTCCAATAGCCCGTGAATTTCATCGAATTCCTTACAACTTTTAAATTTTTGCAACCTTTGCAAGCATACACGGGTTGTTTAGTGTGCAAAAAGCATATGTACATGGGTTTTCTAGCATGCAACAAGCATATGTATGTGGTCTATAGTGGTGCAGGGCATGTACATTCTCTAAAAATGGTTTTTTAAGAAGATCTCCTCAGCAATGCTTTGGAAAAATATGCAAGTAAGAGGGCTAAGGCCATGTATGCATGGATAGGACATTTTAGGGCTATAACAGATTCCCCCTAATGTGTGAGGTCAAAACAGAAAATGATAGCCGAAATACATTACAATATCTTCACCAATGTTGTGAGCCCGGGACCAGAGTTAGGGAGGTTCCATCTGCAAAATAACAATTATCTCACTGAGGTGGGCATATCCATGCTCGAGATGAACTGAATCATGGTTGCCAATAAAATACACTACAGATCCATGCCATATAACTATTTAAAGTGTATCTGTGAGAAATACACATCGGATCTACATCTCAAAATCAGTTGAAGATATACAAGTATAGTATCCATCTTCAAGAAGCTAGTCATGCCTCATGGATGGAGATGAGGTCTTCATAGCTCGACCAACAAATTCAAAATCTTCAAAATTCAGGTAGGAGTATAATGGGAGTGTATAACTCACTACCCCGAGGTCTTCGACAACTCGTCGGGAAATACATGAGGATCTCGATGATCAAGCATAAAACTTCATCGATTTTGAATCTGGACTTGACTGGAATCTCGGGATGGAAAACTCATGGAAGTCAAGAGACAGACTACAGAAAGGTTGACTCAGGTTGAGTGAAACTTCCCTTGGAAAAAATCATGAAAGATGATCAGACTTAGGAAGCATGACATTGACATAAGTTCGTGATGCAAGAGGCAACGCAAACTCTCCATGTGTTTGGAAGAGTAACCAAACGGAGGAGGACACAACTCTATGTAGAGAGAAAAGCTTCCTAAGGTCATACTAGATCCCAATGCTTGAAGAACAAAATGAAGGTTGTGCTTTGTCCAAAGGAGACTCTATGTGTTGCTGAAAAAATAATGAATATTTCTCGTCCCCTATTTTTGGAATATTTGATTTTTTTGTCTTTTTCAATTTTTTAAGCACTTGAAAAATAATAAAAGAATGTTATGTTACAAAGGAGGAACAAGCGTCGCAAGCAAGCATACTAGTTCCAAGTGCATGGAACACACTAATTCTCAGACCAAGGAGACATGTGCAAGAAAAGGACACTCGGGGAAAATTCCTCCATGGGTCAGGGTGTCAGGTCACAGAGGAGGGAAGTGCTACAAGGCTTGCGTATAAGGAATGCTTCAAAGGTTTAATTGAGAGCAACATGTAGCTCGCATTAGGCCAAAGATGCAAAGATGAGACTCACAAATGAGATTAAGAAAGACACAATGAGACCCCTTCTATGTAATGTTTACGAGCCCAGAGAAGGTAAGCTCGGTAGTTTTTTCACATTTAGAGAGTTTGAAAAACGTAGAAAGAAGACTCCAGGGAGTACCTTTTTCGCAGATAGTCTAGTTGATTCGAAAAAGGGTTAAACTTGCACCGAAAAGACGTCTATTCAAAACCATTTTAATGAGTGTGACAAAGACAAGTTCACTCGACAATCTTTTCAATTTTAAGGAGTCTGAAAAGAGCTTGACTATGGACTCACAACCTTTTTCTGAGTTTAGTCTCCTTAGCCCGAAAAAGTATAAAAGTTACTGAGGAGAACTGTCCTGACGAGATGAATCTCCCAAGGCATACATTTTTCTGCTATAATCTACATGCTGGAAAAAGGGTTAAACTCATGCCAGTAGATGTTCTTCTAGACCAATTTAACAAGTGTGAAGGAACAAGGTCACTCGATGATATTTTCAATTTTAGGGATTCTAAAAAGAGCTTAAGTATGGACATTGGGGGGGTTCCTTTTTCGTAAGTAATCTCCAAGGCCCGAAAAAGGTGATAAACCAAAACCAAGGAGAATGTTCATTTTTCAAAGATTTAGTCCCTCAGACCCGAAAAAGGGTTAAAATTACACCCGAGAATACTCTTCTAGCTAATCGAAGTTCCTAGAGCATATCTTTATTCGTAAAATTAGTCATCTGGACCGAAAAAGGGGTAAACTATCATCGGACAGATGTGCCTTCAAATTTGAGTTTGGCGAGCGTGAAGGGCAACAAGATTTCTCATCAATATTTTCATTTTTAGAGAGTCTGAAAAGGGCTTAAAGAAGACTCCAGGGGGCTACTTTTCTCAGTTAATCTAGAGGATATCAAAAAGAATAAATACAGTCTCGTTGGATGTTGTTTTTTAATTTCAAAGCAAGCTTGAAAGACAACAAAGCGTGCTCATTTGGGAGTCTCAGGGGTAAGGCCTAGGATGAGGGTGCATCAAATGAATGAGGATTTATCTTGTAATCATGACAAGACTAACAAGGAATCCCGAGCTTATATTCATTACTGACAACATGGACGCCAGAATCTAGCAAGGATCTACCTAGGAAATCCATGTAAAGATAGGATCTACCACCTAATTACGACACTTCTAGAGTAACAATGAAGGTACTGTGTCACACTTCAGGGGGGTCGATTCTATGGAAAAGAGAAAAATACAACGAGATGCAAAAAGTGGAAATGAAATCCTAACTTATATGGAAAAAGTTGAAAAAAATAATGTTTACCAAAGGATACCCAAAAAAGTGACCCATCCCTAAAATTACCAAACCAAAACAAAAAGAGTATTGGAACGACCAATGAGAAACTCAGAAATGGAATCAAGTGATCACCAAGCCAGGAAAAATGACCAAGGGAGTCAAAAAGTGGAAAAAAGGGCCAAAAAAGTCTATAAATAGAAGCTGATAGCTCATTTTTACCATTGCAATTCAAAAATTAACCAAAAGGTGAAAAAACCCATTTGCTAAAAGAGTTGATTCTGGGAGCTTCAGTGGACAAAACGACCTTCTACTTGGACCAAGCAACTACAAATCCCTCCCTCTTACATTTCAATACTTCTTTTAAGCATTAATTTTAGTTTTTGAGGGGGCATGCTCTCCTAAAAAGAGTGAGCCTACATGCATGTGGGTTGTCCAAGGAAAGCCCGTGTATGTACTCGGGCATGAAACCACCAGCCTATGTACATACGCGAATGTGTATGAGACATCCCACGTATACCTTTGCAAGATTTGAAAAAATAAAAATACAAGTACTAACTCTCCTCCACTTTTCCATGAAACATGATGTATGTTCACTAGAGGGAGAGGGAGCATGAGGACATTGATGTTTTGGTCAAAGAGGACCCTATACCCATCGCCACACTAAAAAAATGTGGGCTATGGAAGTTTTTCCAGTGTCCATTCATGAGGGCACAACCTAGGCTGCTCAATTCTCTTGTGGAGTATTGAGTCAATCACTGACCCCCACCATAGAGGATATCTACTTCTTGAATGGTCTCTCGAGGAGAAGGGAACCGGTCAACCTGAGGACATTTCCCCTTGGGCCTTTAAACATCAAGGATTATATCTAGATGTACTGTGAGAACGACACTGAGAAGGTAGGTTCTCAGGTGTCGATTCATAAGATCACCAGTCTATCTCTGTGTGTGATCTTATTGTTGATCGGGTGGATTAATGGATCCGCAACCCTACATCAGGCCTCCTGGGCACACATGCATTGTGCCATTCAGTGTCTAGAGGCACACATGTTTGACTGAAGTATAACCATGCTGATGTGCATGAAGAGACAACTTACAGAGTGTCGGCAGCATACCAACAAGAACTTCGGGTTCGGTACCATTTTGTGCTGCTTCTTCAAGAGGGTTCCCAGTCTCATTCCTAAAGAGATAGTATGGGGGCATGTAGCTTCCTTCCCAGTAGTATGTAGGTGGGAAGCATTGCTGCCACAACAAGGTGGAGGGAGGACCATAGAGGCCTTCAACGAAAAATTCTTTGACTAGTGGGCACGAAAGATTCTGGTGATCGAGGATTACCCTTATGTAGGGATCAACTTCACCAGAGATCCAAACATGCCTATGCCTCTCGGCGAGGAGCGAGGCAAGATAGGTAACATACTTTTTAATTTTTTTTAATTTTTTTTTTATATATATCATTTTTATATGTGTAAAGAGTACTGAATTTTGTATATGTTATGTATAGATGTGGTACCTATGTGACTATCGGACTTCGCTAGGACTCGATGACGTCCTCGACTAGAGGCAGGACCAGCAGCATTTGGAGGACCATCAGCTATAGGGGGACCCCCAGCCGGAGAGGCTGACATATTCATGAGACGATTGGAGCGCAACCTCATTGCGCTCACTCGTACTGTACCTATGGTTGAGATCGAGGATCTCCCACCTTCTATGCAGCCTCATATTGTAGTAGGGGTGCCACGGACTTGGGTTCATCTATTCGGGTGTTTGGCCAATGTCGTTGTACATTATGGAAGGGCCAATAGGCCCCGTGCTTAGAGAGCATAGACCGTTGATGTGGTGAGGGAACTTTTTGTATATGTATTTTTTGAGGGCATAAGCCCAACAATGCATATTGAACACTTTTGAGACGTTCGTGCCCACCTATGTACTCATGACACTTTTGGAGATATATATAAGCATATTTTTTGTCTTATGGATGACATATTTTGAAAATGTATGTACATGTGTATGTGTGTGCAACATCCCAATCTAATATTTGATTAGCTAGAGTATATGTTAGATGATTAAATATCCTAGGAACATGGATATATGTAATGTAATCAAAATAATGTTCTAAGAGACATACCCTAAGGAATCATCAATGCAGAGTGGGATCATAAAAATGGTAAACCCCATTTAACTGGGACACAACCAGCTGAGAATCTAAGTAGACCCGGAGGTGAGAGATTCCATGTGACACAACGTCATGAAGAAATTCTATCACTACACTGTATTCAACAACATTTTTTGTAGTGTTTCCTAGAAAAATACCTTCGTAAGATAGCAACTGGTCTCCAAGTGTGAAAATCACCCAAGCTATGGAAGAAGGCATTCGAGTGTGTCTTCTAGCGTTGTTTGTGAACCCAAAATACACCTCTGATTCACTTGACATCTGCCACAGTGAAAAATAAGACATAAATAACTACACATCCACAAAACAAAAAAGACAAAAAATGTATAAGAATCCATGCATATATACAGGAATTCACCTAGGTGACCAACCTAAGAGTAATACTTCGTGAGGTAGATCCCATTTATAGGCTCCACCAAGGCTTTTCCTTCAAAATTAACTAGACGGTAAGCTCCCTTCTTCAAGACCTATTTCATAATGAACAGTCCGAACCACATGGGTTTGAACTTGTCTGCCCCTAGGGGATCTTTGTCTTGATCATGGACTAGGACAAGATCACATTCAGAGAAAATCTGAGGATGAACAGACCGATCATACAGACACTTGAATCATTTCTTATGAGCCTCATTGGTTGAGGCTGCATCATGACGCTTCTCATCGAGTTTCTCGAGATATAGTAGGAATTCCTCAAGTGGTGAAGTGTTCGACAGTAATTCGACTGCCAACTTTAAAGAAGGAATCTGACACTCAATAGGTAAGACTGCTTCCAGCCCATATACGAGTTGAAAAGGTGAAAAATCGATTGCAATCTTCACAGACGTTCGGTAGGACCACAATGTTGAGTACAACATCAAATGCCAATTTGACTTGGCATAATTGATCGTCCGCTGAAGAATAGCCTTGAGAGACTTATTCACAGCTTCAACCTAACCATTTTCTTGCGGGTAATAAGGTGACGAATGTTCTTGTTTGAACCCAAGTTTTGACGTTAACTCAGTCATCATTTTGTTTTGGAAGTGACTTCCATGGTCAGTGACAATCTCCTTCGGGATACTGAAACTTGCTACTATCTGATTAAAGATGACAAGAGTTGCAGTTTCACCATCATTTCTAAACGTTGGCATATCTTCGACCCACTTTGTGACGTATTATACTGCTACGATGATGTAACGATGCCCCCTGGTTGAGGTTGGGTGACATGTAGTAAATTCAATCCCCCACTTGGTGAAAAGTCCAACAACAATGACAGGAAACATAGGAGGAGGATGTGCCCACATCTTCCAACAGAAGATCTGTCACGGGTGGAACTTCTTGACCGCCTCAACGCAATTCTTGATTAATGAGGTCCAGAAGCATCCTACACATATAATATTTTGGGTTGTTTCCAACCCAGAAAAATGACTGCCACATGCTCCAGTGTGGCAGTCGTTCAAAACAAGCTCAACTTCTTCATGGATAAGGTATCGCTGAAAAATGCAATCCATGCCTCAACGATACAAAGTGTCATTGAGTATAATATAGTTTTGTGCCTAGTGTCGAATTCGTCGATGCTCATCAAAGGAAGCAGAAGCGGGGAACTTAAAATTCTGGAGACAGACCAAAATATCTCCCTTAATAGGTGAATCTTCAGGTGTGATATCACTAGACTCGACCAAAAGTCCCAAAATGAATTCGTCAAAGACCAATGAATTTTTGGATTTCGCAGAAAAAAAATCCAAGTCAAACTCATGTAAGATGACTATCAATCAACTAATATTTCCTCCAATGATTCCTCGTGTTAACACATATTATAAAAGGTTCATGATGGCGATGACAGTGGTCTTGAGAAACAAAATGTAGTGACGAAACCGTTGAACAACATAAACTGTTGCCAAAGCAAACTTCTCAACATGAGAGTAGTTAAGTTCTGGTCCAACCAGGCCTCGACTAAGGTAATATATAACATTCTCTTTGAGCAGATCATCTTCTTGAACCAATACCATGTCGATGGTCGAATCTGTAGCAGCCAAATACAACAAGAAGTCTATGTTATAATCAGTAGGACGGAGCAAAGGGGAAGACGTCAGGGCGTGTTTCAACACTTCAAAGGAGCGTTGAGAAACTTCATGCCAACAGAATGGGACCCCTTTTTTCAAGAGATGCATAAATCCTTTGGTTATCTCGGCATAATTCACGACAAAACGCCGAAGAAAATTTTCTTTCCACTATAATCTCTGAAGTTAGGGTATCGTGCACGGGGGAGGCAATTGAACTATCACCTCAACCTTGAGAGGATCGACCATGATCCTTATTTTTGATACAATAAAACCTAAGAGATGACCTAACGTCACACAGAAACTGCACTTGTTAGGATTCAAGTGAATCTGATAATAGCGACATCGCTCAAAGACTAGTCGAATATGGGAGGGATGATTAGATCTCTTACGAGAGCATGGTGCTAGATCATCAAGATACGCTTTGACTATGTATCTAAGGTCATGAAAACAAAACGANGGATTCAAGTGAATCTGATAATAGCGACATCGCTCAAAGACTAGTCGAATATGGGAGGGATGATTAGATCTCTTACGAGAGCATGGTGCTAGATCATCAAGATACGCTTTGACTATGTATCTAAGGTCATGAAAACAAAACGATATGGCCCACTGAAAGGTAGCTCCAGCATTCTTTAGGACAAAAGACATCTTACGATACGTGAATGTTCCACAAGGACAAATAAAAGTTGTTTTATGCTAGTCCTCAGGTTTGATTTGAATCTGATTGTATCCTGAGAAGCCATCCATGAATGAAAAGACCTCGAAACCTACGCACTCATCGAAAATATGATCGATGAACGGGGTGGGAAAGTTTTCCTTTAGATAGGCCTTATTCAAATCAAGGAAGTCCATGCACACGCAAATCATGCCATGTTTTTTGTTAACTGGAACCGGTTTTGACACCCATTATGTCAATTGTATAGAGTAGATAAAACCGTATTTGAGTAGTTTTTCTACTTCTTCCTTAATTGTTGTCACTTTTTGAGGATTTACCAGACGAAGCTTATGTCAGACCAGTTTGGCATCAGGATAAGTCATAATTTCATGCTCGATAATTCATGGGTCAATGCCTGGAATTTCCTCATAAGACCAGGAAAAAACGTTGCGTAATTCTTTGAATAACTTAGTGTAAGTTCGAATCTCTTCTGGGGAGCAGTCCGCTCCAACAAAAACATTCTCCACAATGCCATGGGTTTTGGAGATATCGATTAGAATCGTTTTATAAATTCTTGCCATGTTACCCTCAGTGTAAACTTTGTGTGTAGCCAGAGGATTGATAGGACAAGAATTATCTCCATTCACGGTTGAAACAAATTCTCCCGCCTCTATTCTACTTAACTTGAGAAGGAAGTAAGATCTATGATGTAGATCATCCCAAGGTCTATCGAGACCATTCATTGCCTCAAGAATTGCCTCATCATAGGGCAAGACCAGTTCTAAAGTTTCTTGACTGGCAAGATAATCTTGAGCCTAAATAGGCTCGATAACTGGACCTAACTCCTGTGTGGGAGTTAGATCGAGGTTGGACGAAGTTTGTTGGAAAATTTTGTATTCAACCTCAATCGTGGACAAGGGCATGGCCATGCCAGGATTCCATGTTCCTTCCATCAAGGCCGATGGCGAAGGTAAAGTCCACAGATCATTAAAGTAGCTCATTCGAAACATTGACACTTGTAAAAATGCAGCCCTCGGCTGGTCCGGAACAACCGATATAAGCTTTACATCGCCCGAAGGCGGCGTGTAATCAAAAGTTCCCATCAACGATAGAAATAAACCAACACCTAAGTTGACAGTGTCAGGCTGCAGACTATCAATCATCGAGACCATGGAAGCCCCCGATGAAGGGTCACGACGGGAGAAGGACAATTGGTCAATGATCACAATCTTGTTGGGTATGTGTTATATTCTTTTCATGTGTGTGTGTGTGGGTGCATCAGATACGACAACTGTGTTTGACGATTTCTTCGCCTAGAGCTCTTCCGTGTGCACTGGGCGCTTTCCTAGGGGTCCCAGGGGGGGCAGGTATGCCCCCCCCTGGTTACGCGCAGCGTTCGGGGCAGCGCCTCGAAATTTGTATTTTGGGCGGTTTTTGCTATTTTTAGCGGATTTTACTATTTTTAGCGGATTTTGCTATTTTTAGCTTATTTGTAAATTAATCCTGGATTAAGGGATTAGGGTTTTGGTATCTACGGAATACCTAAAAATATTGTACATATTGTATGGCGAATGGTGAAATTCGATATAATAAAAATAAGAAAGGTTTTCTCGGTTGAGGGTTTCCGGTAAAAATCTCTATGTACTCTGTGTATGAGCCATTGATTGATTTTTGTATTGCTTAAGAATCTATATGCATTTCTTTACTTCGCAGGTTTAAAACTTACAAATCTGACCCTTGTGTGGAAAATACAAGACTCGAAAAACCATAGCAACCACTACATGCATCGCATAAGTCCAACTTCTTCCTAACAACAGGTTGTAGTCGAGAGGCGCATCGACCACTTCAACTTCGACAGACATGGTTTTTCCTCCCAACTGCATGTGGAAGGAAGGAATAATTCCATGTGGTCTAAATGACCGACTTTCAAATGTTGTAATCAATGTAGGCGATGGGGACAAACCAGGATGGCCAATGGCCTTCCAACATGCCAACGACATCATGTAATTTGAGGCACCCTCATCAACCACTGTACAAAAAAAATTCTGCGTAAAATATTTCGTGGTGTAAGCCACTACTATCTGAAAAGAAACGTGGTAAGGAAGACGGGATTTCAAGTCAGTTGGATCGAAAACAATCACTTTTGGGTTGCAAGTCTCTTCTGCTCCCAAGGAGGACAATAAAGCTTTTCTCTGTGAGGGGCAACTCTGGAAGACTTCCAAAGTAGACATTATGCAAGGGGTCTACAACGAAGTATTTTTGGGCAGCCCTCGCATTTGGATTATGAGAAGCCTTCTTAAACGCATATTTAGGGATGTGAGTCATCGTTTCTCCTGCCACCTTATCTATCTAGAGAGGATTTGGTGGGTTAGTGGCTTCCTTTCCCTTCTCAACAGATTCTGACATTCCATAGTCTCATGTCCTAGTTGTTAAATGAGCCTCGACATTCACCATGTAAATATTTGTGGCTAGGTTGTTATTGGTAGGCGCGGGGGATACCTGACTGCCCTCTACCATGCTCGTGGATGCAGAAGCCTAAGCCATGTTTTTCTCTTGTGGAAAAGGGTTCATCAGCACAATAGGTTGTTGCTGCGCTAATAGCTTATGGGCTTCTGCAAGCCAGGGGCACAGAAGAGTCGGGTGGTATTATGTGTAAAGACTACACAAATACTTCAACTTCTTCTTCTTTGTTTTCCCCCCTCCATCATTATTGGTATCCTTTTTATCCCCTTTACTCTTCTTATTCTATTGTTTCTTCTTTCCCTCGGGCTGTTGGTTGGCCTTGGGATTCGTTGACTACACATTGTGTACATCCGACGTCTGGGTAGGGGGAACAACCAAACTCGGAGTCTAGCTAGCCCCATTATGTTGTATCGACAATTGTTGCAATTGATTCGACAATAGGTCCATGGAATTTATTTGTGTTGAGCCAACAACATCGTTGGCATGGGGTCTAGACTTTTTCTTGGCCTTATCGAGAGTAGACTATGACGCATATGGAAAAATCTCATAGAGCATGTCGGACTGAGAGTATATTAGTTCAAGTTGTTGAGATCTCGTAATCGCATCCTCTTTTGAAAACAATATGGAAATAACTACGTCCTTGGATACACATGGCACCAAAGACTTCAGGAACCACTTAAGAAAAAAAGTGGGAGGGACCTTGACCTTAATTAAGCTCTTTCTACGCTGCCATTCTTGGATATGATCAGAGATGTGGTCGGCCTTGGTTTTCTCAAAGTTGCCCAACAATTCAGTGTTGGCATCGTATCTCACAAGTAACTGGAAATGGTTCAAGAAGACCATTGCCAAGTCATTGAAGTAAGAGTACCTCAAGCGATCAAGCTCAATATACCATTTCGTAGAACCCCCTATAAGAGTGCATTGAAAAAGGTGCAAATGGACAGAGTCATCCTTCAACGAGTTTGACGAGCACCATAAATGAAAATTTTTCAAATCATCTCCTCGATCCTCGCCAGGCTTTCCCTAAAATTTAGGAATATCTTAGGGTAACTTAGTTGGCATGGGGGGCCAACGCAAATCATGAAAAATTGGGTCATTCAATAATCTAGACTAGTTTGGAAGATGTAGCATTGCCAGAAACAATAGTTTCAATTGTGAACTATTTACAGGAAAAGAGGGTCCTCGAGTTTGACTGGCACCAGGTTGCCAAGAAAAGTTGGACTGCTGACCAGGGTTTTGGTAAAAATCGTGGCCTTGACCAGCATAGGGAAATTGCTTCTATTGGGGTATTATCGACTGACTCCTGAAATTGGATGACATAGCTTGTGTGGGGATTTCTCCCTGCATTTCATTCCAATGACCTTGGAAGGGGATTCCCCTAGCCAATCCAATGGGCATGGGTATGGAGCCCTGTCCGGGATTCCATTGAGTATGGAAGGGGTTTCTCCCAACTGGCATCCATTACAAGGGAATTGATCCCTGCCAAGGATTCCAAAGACACTGTGTGGAGAAAACTTCAGTCGTCAGTCCCTGTGAAGGAATATTACCTTGCACCAGGTTCTGTTGACCAAAACCAAGGTTTCCCCCAACCGAGACAACGGCCGAAGAAAAATCATTGTTCCCAAACACACCGAACAAAGAGAATGGAATAGATCTCACCGGTGTTGTATAAGACGAAGGTCCTAAACTGCGTCCACCAAACAAGGTATAAGGGATAACATTAAAAGGGACAGAAGTGCCCCTAGTTGAGCCTTGCACGGGAGCGTTTGAGCTCCCTACCCCCATACCCATGGTCTGTAAGGTAGAGTATGTAAGAACCAAGTTTGAATAAAATTCGGGCATCCCATATGAGAAGGGAGGGCCCATCACACTCTGAGTAAATGAAGCAGTGGTTGAAGCCGATAACGATATCGGACCATTGGTCGAAGTTGAGGGAGTTGAGACCGCTATGATCTTGACTAGCGAAGGTGGGAGAGGAGGTAGGATGCCCCATGTGGTAGTATCCATAATGGGAGTATGAGGACTCCCAAATGAAGTAGCAACATTTGCTTCCATTGTCTCTTGTAGGACTAGTTGGAGCTCAGAAGGTGTCACATCGGGAGGGAGAATCTCAATCAATATAGACGTTGACAAGTCAGTAATTAGAGGGTTAGATAGCCTGAGAGGCTTTGCCTCAAGGTCATAAATATTAGGTTCCTCTGGATTCGGAAAGTCTCCTCGCGGAGCAGGCTCGGCCACAGTTTCCTGTGGCTTGGTTGCTTTGAACGACCCTTCTTGGCCAAGTCTTCACTACAATGGTGGCGGATGTGGCTCTAATGTAACCAGCGACAGGCCTTGAAGCCTTCGCAACCAACGGAGTTATTGATATTATAATTTGTGAAATGATCAACCGACACAGTAAGGATTGACTAGCATTGAACATCAAGGACACACTAAAATTTTTCCTAAAGAAAAAATCAAGCAGCGATTATCTAGTAGGAAGGACAGTTACACCAATTGACACTAGAGAAACTAATTGGTGTAAGTGCAACTTGAACACGAAATAACCCTCTGTGTATACTCTGTGAAGCATGATCTAATGTCTGCCCCAAGTACTACGGTATACCCCCACAGTCACCCATGTAAGTCCCTAAAATATGGGAAACTAGGTTTCCAACTCGAAGTCAGTTACTAAGTGGGTACAATCGATAGTCGGGCATATCATAATGAGAAGGATAACAAGTCTGAAGCCTATCAAGGGTATCGAAATAAAATGGTTCGAAAGACAATAGAGGATATCGAACCGATTCGAGGCCCATGAAGCTCCGTAGGCAAATGCAGTCGGTATTATTCCCGAGAAATACCCTCAATACACAATCCCCACTACGTTCAGTCCATATTTGGAGGGGTTATCTTCGCTTCCTTTCCTCACATGACCTCGTGTTTATCCCCTGTGTTAGAGGGGGGTCCTGGCTAACTCTTATGACACTGGACTTAAATCACTCTCTAACTCAGACTACAATGTTTGATTTAAGTGGCCTTGAAGAGTTTCCTCTCCAAACCTAATTCAAGGCCCTAAAACCCTAAACTAGTTTGTGAACCCTACAAACAGAAAAGTCTAATGTATTTTAGATTAGGTGTTATTTTTAAGGCTTGATTTACTCAACGGGTATGGTAGTGAAACTAATGGTATTATCAAGAGACTAATAAGGAGGAGAAAATTAAAGCACTTGAAAGAAAAATTACTTTGAATTTAAAAACAAAACTTGTAACTAACTCTTTGTAAACTCAACTTTTCTTAACTGATATTTCAAGATCTTTTAAAGAAATCATAAAACTTGCTTTCACTTGACTACAAACTACTTATGTTTCAATAAATCAAAAAGAATTTGGAAATAAAGAATCTTTTTCCTTTTTGCAAATAACAACTTTAACTACTTCACCAAACTAAATGCAAGAAAACAAAATTTCTTTTGTTTTGAACTGCTTTAAATAGAAAAAACTCAAGTAATTTTTTTTCCTTTTTCAAAGCAAGTAAAAAGGACAAAAAAGAAAACTAAAAACAAGATTGGAAAATACCTTCAGCCCACTGTGGATCGCAGGGAATCAATCAAGAAACCAAAAAGGGCGGATCTAAGACTCAACAGCTTGCTCAAAACCTTTTTAGGGTAAACACAAGAATACTAAGAAAACAAGTAAGTTGGAACCTATACCCAAGCTATGGCCACAGATAGAGAATCTAGTTGATCCAAGAAATCCCTGAGAAGTGTGAACTTCAATCATGAAAGAGGAAAACTCTCTCTTTTTCAAAAAAAATTCATGAAACAGAGACACGGGTTGTTGCATCAGCAACCTGCATATGCACACGGTTTATTTACTGTGCAAAGCGTGTATGTACGAGGGATGACCCAAGACAGGGCACGTACATCTATGGGTCTTTTTAAAAATGAAAAAGACCATGAAGTCTTACAGTGCAGGGACAACTGGTATGGACCCTGGAGGTGACCAGAACCCCTTGACAGACTCAACAAACTTGACTGAAACTCGAAAGGAAAACAAAAACCAATCAATCAAAACAAAACCCCCTAAAAAACCCTAGATATATCCCCAGTATGGTCGCCATTTTTGCTAGCGGGAAAATCCCCCCTTTAAATACAGCAAGGTTTAATATGTAGACAGAGTGAATGACTGTCTAAAATTCAATCTATTTTCTACCCTACCCCAAACATACCAGAACAAATGAAAAAAAAGCAATATGAGAGAAGATCTATAACTGTACCTTTTATCCCACGTCTGGTGATGATGTCCTCAAGCTCTATAGTTCCAACGACTGCATGTCTCCTCCCAAGGTTGAATTGCATCCAAAAATAGGAAAGCAAGGACTACAATGTTATTCTATTCATTATTTAGGGTTAGATATCAAATGCTAAATATAAATCAAATATAATACACAAAACATCATCATTTGGGACAGAGAAAAAACATTCTTTTATTCATCAAACAAAGACTGAAACTTACAATCTATGTCGGCCACTGTTACACGAACCTAGTCCGAGCTCCTCTTTACAATGCTCCAAGTGCACCTAAAATAGGCCTCTTCTCTCAATCATTTGAGCACCTCAAAGGAAGGGAATGGATTGAATGGAAGAAGGGGTTGATGAGACAATGCTGAGGCAATATCTCGCAAAAGCTTGGGCAAGGAGGGGAAGTGAAATTGGGCAAAGTTTCACTATTCTTATGATTGGATGTGAAATGAGACCCCAACACCTCCTTTTATATGACAAAAGGATGGTTATTCGGTTGGGTGATGGGCCATAGCAGGTGAATTGGTTGGGAAACCTCCAATAGCCTGTGAATTTCACCGAATTCCTTACAATTTTTTTATTTTTGCAACTTTTGCAAGCATATGCGGGTTGTTTAGTGTGCAACAAGCGTATGTACATGGGTTTTCTAGCATGAAACAAGCATATGTACGCGGGATGTAGTGGTGCAAGGTACGTACATGCTCTAAAAAATGGTTTTTTAAGAAGAGCTCCTCAGCAGTGCTTTGGAAAAATATGCAAGTAAGAGGACCAAGGCCATGTATGCATGGATAGGGAATTTTAGGGCTATAACAGAAAGAGCACCTTACAGGGCCCCATCGAAAGCTATGGCCACATCGCTATGGGCCTTACACTATCACCAAGGTTGTGGGTAGCAATGATTTTGAGCTCAACACTCCACCCTTCCTTGGCTTGCACCCAGTTTTCAATGTGGACCTCCTTTGGCCACATTTTCCACCATTATTGGACACCTTAGAGATCGTAGAACAGTTGACACCAACAGAGCTCAACCCTAACTCCTGGAACATGAATCCACTGATCAGATAGTGGAAAAATAGGTCAAGGGCACTCTCCAGCAGAGGATCCATCTTTATCGGGTTGTCAAGGCAGGGAAACTCCTACACCAAGGAAAGTGGCTCATCTGGGGCCAAATTCAGAAGAAGTTTCCTCACCTAATCGGGGAACTCAACACAATTGAGACCATTGCTTCCTAAGGGGGGAGGATTGATCAAGGTGGATATTGGTGGCCACCCACCTATTGTGATGTCCTGTTCCCAAGAGTAGGCGAGCAGGGAGTCACTTAGTAGTCTATATGTTCTCGTAGACTATAGTCAGGCACAAACAGGGAACAAGATGGAGAAATAAGGAGAAATTGATGGCTAAACGATGAATTAAGACAAAATACTTAGGAAAAGTCACTTAAGCCTAAGTCAACAAAGAATTAGAATGAAAAGGTGCTAAAGGGGGACTTAATTAATTAATTAATCACCTTAGGAGGAAAAGCGCCTAGCTTAAGTGAGGTCAATGGTGAATTAGATTGGGAAAGGAATAAAGGGAGGAATTTGACCTAATTCCTCATTATGTGTTGTTATGATTTGATGTTGAGAGTTCCCAGAGGAGGAAGAGAGCCGACCTTACTGTTTTGTGGATTCCTAGAGGAAACCACCACCATTGATCGGTTTCGGTGTTGAGAGACACACCCTAGCCCATTGGAGATACCATCCAGGTATTTCACCGAACTTTTCAGGAGTATCCATTGCAGAGTGCACAACTCATCTAGTGAGGGAGCAAGTCAGTTTGAGGGTTTGGAGATATGCATGAAATTCGAGTCCAGATTGAAGTTTCCTTCCAACCCATTTGAGATCCATCCAGGGTGCTTCTATTGAGCCATCTATCGTCGGATTCTGACAGTGGAATCTTGCATATCACCTCATCCATCCATTTAGGGTGCAACTCTTCCAAACATACATTTGGGGTTGCATGCAAAGTATCAAAGCAGATCCGAGCAATTCCTTCTGACCCATTTTCGCATTTGGCGAGACGATCGTTTTGATCCATATAGCATCAGATTCCGTTGGTGGAATCCTTTGGGGTGAATCCAATGTCCCGGGAGGTGCACAAACCACCCAAGGGTCTAGATCCAGTGCCTCAGAGACCAGATCCAAGATCCGGCACTCATCCATTTCAGTCTAGAGGCCAGGGTGCTTTTGTTGGAGTAGTTTCTAGCACATTCTGATGGTCTATTATTTCGGACGATTTTTCCAACCGGTAGCGGTTACCGTACTTCTACGGAATCGCATATTTTGTCGATCTATCCATGCATGCATTAGATATGCTATCAACTTCTGATCATGGGTATTTTTATGCTATTTGCTTGTATTCCAGTGATGATCCATGAGATCTAGCTAACGTTTATATTCTATATTTCCAGTAGGCTATTGTATTTCCATGCTTGAACCGTATAATATATGATATTGGGTTGTTGATGTTCTTTACTTCTGCATGTGTCCTTTATATGTTGTTAAAACCATAAATATGCAACATGCACATGCAATAACCAACATGCACATGCAATAACCCACATGCACATGCAATAACCATCAAGATCTCAAACATACAACTGAAATGCATCCAGAAACCCCTAGTGTATCAGATCTGCAAGACATAACAATAGATCAGTAGAAAATATCTTGATCAGTGGGATTAGGGATATTTCAGTGGTATCCGAGCTTTAGTCCTGCCAGCCTGTGACTAAATACAATGAATACAACAGAAGAACCAGATGGTCGTGATCATGTAGGTGACGAATATGCCACTTACAACAGGCGCAGGGATAGAAGGGATAGGCCTAACTTTCCTCCCTTCCCTCCGATTTCAGAGTAAGAGGAAGAGGCACACAGAGAAGTAGAGAGAAGAGTTGAGCGCGAAGCAGAGAGGAGGCTAGGTGACATATATGAGCGACCAGAGGGTAGTGGTAAGGCCCCCGTGGATCCAGATGAAACCTTCATGCAATTTATCATTGATATGCTAGCTAGTCAGCGGACCATGTCTCAATCTTTGGCTTAGGTAGCGGATAGACTGGCTATGGTAGACATTCCAGGCACACAAGCCCCACATGCAGCATAGGGGAACTCAGGTGCAAGCAGTAGACCATAGTCACCCACTCACACATACACCTCTGCGAGTAGGATTCCACGTCCGTTGTTTCCCAGTTTCCAGAGGGCACCCCCAGTAGCAACATAGATATCGATAGCACAAAGACCGCCCACTCATGCAGAGGACATTGCAGAGTATCAGAGAGAGTATGCAACATTGGGCCATGACTTCCATCAGGATATGACCTTAGTCGAGTATTGTGGACTCAGACTCAAGAACCACCCCAGAGAGCCACAGAGGGGAGGACCACAGCAGCAGTAGAAGTAGGGGCATAACATTAA
This sequence comes from Picea sitchensis, assembly GCA_010110895.2. Classification (NCBI taxonomy): domain Eukaryota; kingdom Viridiplantae; phylum Streptophyta; class Pinopsida; order Pinales; family Pinaceae; genus Picea; species Picea sitchensis. The sequence goes on along the minus strand of SNQJ01S0067675.1, from coordinate 7,227 downwards.
ATTCATCCGAAAAGTTGGTAAACTCACCATACCTTCTTTTGGCGGATCATCCAAATGCACCGCTAGAGCTTGGGTACAGAAACTAGACACCTACTACAAGCTCAACCAGATGACTGAGTCAGAGGCCATCAGTTTCGCCACCCTACACCTAGAGGGTGAGGCACACGAGTGGTGGTATCACGGATTGGTGACATTGGGTCACAGTCGCATCACCTCCTACATAGAGTTCATAGAGAGACTCATGGATAGATTTGACAAGAGGGATCCAGAGATCCATTTTAGAGATCTAGCCTAGTTGAGTCAAACTGGCACAACAGAGGCATTCATCTCAGAGTTTCAGAGGGTAACAGTGGCAGTGATAGACATATCTGAGCCTCGATTGGTCATGTTATTCACAAAAGGGATCACAGATTCCTTGAGAGGATGGGTGAAGGCCTACTTGCCTCATACCTTACAGGATGCCATCCGACGCACTAGAGATTTGGCAGATTCAGTGCCAAAAACTAAACCCTTCACCAAACCCTTTGTACCACAGAGAGACAAGGATCAGAAGAATCCTCAAAGGGAATGGAAGGGCAAGCCCAAGTTGGATGATGATACGAGACGTGAATTGATGAGGAAGAAGCTTTGCTTCTCTTACAAATATCTTTGGGTCCTCGGGCATAGATGCATGCGGAAGGGACAGATCCACTATATTGAAGTGGAATCATGCAGTGAGGAGGAGGATGAGGATATTCAAGAACTGAAAGACAGTGATTATGAGACTGACACCACTCATGAGCCAAAGCAGCAACCAAAGAAACCTCATATACCGTCAAGGGCACAACCTTAGGAGGAGGCAAAACCTTGTAGAGAGGTGAAAGGGGATACCATAGACACCCTTTCAGGAGTACCCAGGTACAACACTCTCATGCTCAAGAGCCTTATACAAGGGCAACACATGACAACGTTAGTTGATGGTGGGACCACCCACAACTTCATAGATGTGTCCTTAGTAGCCAGGAGGAGGTTATGCAAGAAGGAGTTTGAGGGATTCCATGTAGCAATGGCAAATGGATACACGATGACATGCCTGTATATGATCCCTAACCTAGAGGTCAAACTAGGCAATTACACCCTAAAAGATACATTCTATGTAGTTCAGTTGTCAAATACTGATGTCATGATAGGGGTACAGTGGTTGTATTCATTGGGGGAGATTGGGTTCAACTATCAAACGTTGACCATGAGCTTCAGAGATGCCATTGGATCACGAGTTGTGCTGAGAGGAAATTCTATAGGAGCACCTCGAGTAGTATCGGCAAAGAGGATGGAGAGGATCTTTCATCACAGAGATGTGGCTTACGCAACAGAGTGTTTGATCACCACACAAAAGGATTCTGAGGGTAGGAAGCATTACCACCCACAGATCAGAGAGCTTCTAGGTCAATATGAGTCAGTATTTGGGTTGATACCACCAAGGAGACCACCCAACAAGGGATTTGAGAAAATGATTGAGTTAGAGGCAAGAGCTACACCGATGATTACAACACCCTATAGGCACCCCAAGAAATTCAAGGACGAGATTGAGAAAGAAATAAAATAATTGCTTTCTATGGGGCACATCAGGCCCAACATGAGTCATTTTGCATCCACAGTCATCCTGGTACTGAAGAAGGATGGCACATTACATATGTGCATTGACTTCAGAGCGCTCAACAAGAAAATGATCAAGAATCGTTACCCCATTCCACGCATAGATGAGTTGATGGATGATTTACATGGGGCAGTCTTCTTCACTAATATTGATCTACGCTTAGAATACCATCAGATAAGCATCAGGGAGCAGGATATTGAGAAGACAACATTAAGATGCCATTTCAGACACTTTGAGTTCTTGGTCATGTCGTTTGGACTGACCAACGCACTAGCTACTTTCCATTCTTGCATGAACCATATCTTTAGAGGGCAGTTGAGGAAGTACCTTATGGTATTCTTAGATGATATATTGATCTACAACAAGACATGGGATGATCATTTAGCACATTTGGGGAAGGTCTTGGATATTATGCAGGCACAGTCTTTATATGCCAAGGAATCCAAATGTGAATTTGGCATGAGGGAACTACTACACTTGGGGCATATCATCAGTGGGTAGGGAGTATAGGTTCACCAGGAAAAGATCAAGGCCATTTTAGATTGGCCAATTCCCAAGAATATCACGGAGCTGAGAGGATTCTTTGGGTTATGCAGTTACTACAGGCGGTTCGTCAAGGGTTTTTCACAGTTGGGAGCACCACTCAAAGACTTGAACAAGAAGGGTGCTTTTCATTGGACAGAAGAGTCACATCAAACATTCAACAAAATGAAGGAGTTTATGAGCACATGCCCTGTTCTATCCCTTCCATACTTTTCGTAGTTGTTTGCCTTAGAGTGCGACACATCAGGGGTGGGGATTGGAGCAGTTTTGATGCAGGGGGGCCACCCCATCGTGTTTGAGATTAGAAAGATCAACGAGTTGGAGAGACTCTATCCTATTTACGACAAGGAGATGCTCGCGATCATGCATGACTTAACCAAATTCAGGTAGTACCTGGTTGGCAACAGGTTTGTAGTGAAGACTGATCATAACAATCTCAAGTATTTCCTTGATCAAAAAGACCTCAGTGAGAGGAAACAGAAGTGGGTCTCAAATATCCAAGCCTTTGACTTTGAAATTGAGTATGTCAAGGGAAAAAGGACTATCGTGGCAGATGCCTTGTCCAAGAGGCTAGCAGGATGTTCGATGATGGACATTTGTACAGATTGGAAAGCTCATTTGTTGGTGGAATACTCCAAAAACAAATTTTCTTGTGAGGTGATGGACGGATAGGTGATTGATGATAGATATAGGGTTCTTGATGACATCATTTTCTATAAGGACCGGATCTACTTGGTTCCAGAATCCACCCTGAAGGCAAAAATTCTGAAGGTATGTCATTATTCACCTACAATAGGGCATCAAGGGTACTTCAAAACATATAGGCAGATCAAGGAGAGATTCTCATGGAAGGGTCTCAAGGATGATGTGTTGAAACACATACGAGAGTGCATGACTTGTCAGCAGAAGAAGTCCGAGCAGACACACCCTGCAGGGCTACTACAACCTCTACCCATTCCAGAGTAGAAATGGGAGAGCATTTCCATGGATTTCATTACAGGCCTTCCTAGAGTGCAGGGCAAGGATTGTATATTTGTGGTGGTCGATAAACTGACCAAATTTGCACATTTCTTCACCATACCCATAGAATACAAGGCCATACAAGTAGCAGAGTTGTTTTTCAGGGAGGTATTATGGTTGCACAGGTTACCTAGGAAGATAGTCAGTGATAGGGATGGGCGCTTCATCAACGCATTTTGGCAGGATATTTTCATATTAACAGGCACAGAGCTAGCCACGAGTACCAGCTACCACCCACAAACAGATGCGAAAACATAGATCGTCAACAAATGGGTGGAAGGGTATATGAGGAACTATGTGGGGGGTCAACAACACACTTGGGTGATATGGTTACATATGGGTGAGTATTGCTACAACACAACTTACCATATGTCTATTAGGATGTCATCGTTCAGGGCATTGTATGGATACAATGCACCCTCCTTTATAGAGACTGTGTTTGGGGGCAGCAGGGTCCCGAGGGCCAAGGACTGGGTGGAGGAGAGTCAGAGGATTCTTCAATCAGTAAGGGATAAATTGTAGTCAGCTCAGAATTAACAGAAGATATATGTAGACTGGCACAGAGTTGAGCGCAGTTTTGAGGTAGGGGATTTGGTTTTTCTGCGATTACAGCCATACCTACCGGTGACAATCCTCCTTGAAGAGGAGTGGAGCAGAGAATCTAGAGCCCAAGTTCTACGGGCCATACAGAGTCATCATGAGGATAGGCGAGATGGCATACGAGCTAGAGCTACCGAAAGGTAACAAGATTCATAACGTATTTCACGTCTCTTGCCTTAAAAAGGTTGTGGGACAACCGGTTAGAATTTCAGAGGAGTTTCCACCCTTGGATGAGGAGGGTCAGTTGGAGCTAGTTCCAGAGGAGGTATTAGAGCAAAGAGAGCGAAGATTGAGGAGGATGATCATCAGGGAGTTCTTGGTTAGATGGAGGGGTCTTCCAGTAGAGGATTCCACATGGTAGGGAGAGCATATCTTACAACACCCAGGATTGATGTTGCTTGAGGACAAGCAATCTCGGGAAGGGAGGACTGTGATGTCTTGTTCCTAAGAGTAGGCCAGTAGGGAGTGAGTTAGTAGTCTATATGTTCCCGTAGATTATAGTCAGGCATAAACAAGGAACAAGATGGATAAATAAGGATAAATTGATGGCTAAACGAGGAATTAAGCCAAAATACTTAGGAAAAGTCACTTAAGCCTAAGTCAATGAAGAATTAGAATGAAAAGGTGCTAAAGGGGAACTTAATTAATTAATTAATCACCTTAGGAGGAAAAGCGCCTAGCTTAAGTGAGGTCAATGGTGAATTAGATTGGGAAATATATAAAGGGAGGAATTTGACCTAATTCCTCATTATGCATTGTTATGATTTGATGTTGAGAGTTCCCATAGGAGGAAGAGAGATGACCTTACTGTTTTGTGGATTTCTGGAGGAAACCACCACCATTGATCGGTTTCGGTGTTGAGAGACACACCCTAGCCCATCGGAGATACCATCCAGGTATTTCACTGTACTTTTCAAGAGTATCCATTGCAGAGTGTGCATCTCAACTAGTGAGGGCGCAAGTCAGTTTGAGGGTTTGGAGAGCTGCACGAAATCCGAGTCCAGATTGCAGTTTCCTTCCAACCCATTTGAGATCCATCCAGGGTGCTTCTATTGAGACATATATCATCGGATTCTAATGGTGGAATTTTTCATATCACCTCATCCATCCATTTAGGGCGCAACTCTTCCAGACAGACATTTGGGGTTGCATGCAAAGTATCAGAGAAAATCTGAGCAATTCATTCCGACCCAGTTCTGCATTTGGTGAAACGGTCATTTTGAGCCATATAGCATCAGATTTTGTTGGTGGAATCCTTTGGGCCGCATCCAGTGTCCTAAGAGGTGCGCAAACCCCCCAGGAGTCCAGATCCAGTGCCTCAGAGACCAGATCCGAGATCTGTCACTCATCCATTTCAGTCTAGAGGCTATGGCACTTCTATTGGAGCAATTTTCAGTGCATTCTGACGATCTATTCTTCCGGACGAGTTTTCCAGCCGGTAGGGTTACCGTACTTCTCTGGAATCGCATATTTTGTCGATCTATCTGTGCATGCATCAGATCTACTATCATCTTCTGATCACGGGTATTTTTATGCTATTTGCTTGTATTCTAGTGATGATCCATGAGATCTAGTTGATGTTTATATTCTATATTTCCAGTAGGCTATTGTATTTCCATGCTTGAACCGTATAATACATGATATTGGGTTGTTGATGTTCTTTACTTATGTATGCATCCTTTATATGTTGTTAAAACCATAAATATGCAACATGCACATGCAATAACCAACATGCACATGAAATAACCAACATGCACATGTAATAACCCACATGCACATGCAATAACCATCAATATCTCAAACATACAACTGAAATGCATCCAGAAACCCCCAGTGTATCAGATCTACAAGACATAACAATAGATCAATAGAAAATATCTTGATCAGCGGGATCAGGGATATTTCACCTATTCCAACTGACTCCTCTTGACAGTTGTTAGTTCAACACGTTCTTCTGTAATTCTTTGTAATTTTGGTTTCTACACTTTCGTGGTTGTCTGAAGTGCTACACAATTTCTAGGCGGAGATTGGTGGTTGTCCATCTAATCCAACTGGCTTATTTTGAAATTTTTCATGTCAGTGCATCTTTCTGTACTTATAGGTCCGTTTTTGGGCCCTACATAGTGCTTTTTTGGATTACCACAGTCAAACTATAGACATATTCAGAGTTTGAAGGAATAATGTGTAGTTCTTGAAAATACCTTTCCAATGGGCTATCACATGCCTAAAATGGAGGTCATATGCAAAATTTACGACCCCGAGAAGTTGAGGTACCAACTTGCCCATCGAGGCCCACATAAATTTTGGCATTTCATCTCCTAGGTTTAGGTTTTTGGATGTTTAGGGTTTTGGAATTCATGACTAATGTTAAAAAGGCCTCTGGAGCCTCATTGTAATCATTTTTCTCAGACAGATGCGTGTAGCAGCCACATCTCTTCCCATAGATAGCTACCACCATTCAAACAAGTTGTTTCNTTTGGATGTTTAGGGTTTTGGAATTCATGACTAATGTTAAAAAGGCCTCTGGAGCCTCATTGTAATCATTTTTCTCAGACAGATGCGTGTAGCAGCCACATCTCTTCCCATAGATAGCTACCACCATTCAAACAAGTTGTTTCCAGTTCTTTAGTTTTACAGTTTCATCCTATTTTATTTATTCAATAAAAGTTATTGTTCATTGGATATCTTTTGTTGTTCTTTATATCTCTGTGTTATTGTATTCAGTATGTTATTCCTTTCATTTTGCTCATAAATCTGGATTAGTCACTCATAATTGTTAATATATTATCAATAAATGAAATAACAAATTCTATTTCAATAAATATTCACATATACGTATGTGTTCCTCCATATTTTAGGATTTATGGTTGTAATCCACACCTAGTTGTGCAAGAGCCCCCAACCCTTTTTTTCTTTATCTTTTTTTATCATATCCCTTTATTGTTGTAGTATTCTCATTTTGAGTATTCAAACACTCAATCCATCCACTAATATAAACTCCCAATGCCCAAACCCTTATATATAACCCTCGACCCTAAATTCATATTCATTACCCCTCAACCCTTTAATGATTGGACCTTAATCCTCAAACCTTCCCTCTTAATACTAAGATAAAATAGGAATGGACTTTATATTGCCCAAAAAAAAACACTATAAAAAAAAATCAACTAATTACGAATATCAAAATTTTAAACATAATAAGAATGCTAACTCTATCCTGCAAACACCTTGGATAAAAGTAATGTCCAAAAGGATTTGAAGGAGTTATATGGGGATTAAGAGATTAATCCATCCACTAATATAAACTCCCAATGCCCAAACCCTTATATATAACCCTCGACCCTAAATTCATATTCATTACCCCTCAACCCTTTAATGATTGGACCTTAATCCTCAAACCTTCCCCCTTAATACTAAGATAAAATAGG
>SNQJ01S0067674.1:0-39675 GCA_010110895.2 Picea sitchensis | reverse complement strand
GATTTTGGGTAGAAGGTAAAAAGTTAAATCTTAAGGGTCATGATCTGCGTATAAGCTCAAAACCCTAGCTTGTTAGTCCGTAGGGTAGAATACCCCACAACAATTATAATACGTGTATAACATCCTTGCAGATATCATAGACATTTCTTCACTGCCAGCGAGCCTATTCAGTACCCCCGTGAAGCTATCTAATTCCCATATTGAATTTCCTTTCACCACTTCAATCAATAATTTTGCATTTAAATTCCAAGATGAGGGAAATCATTTAATGAATGTCCTTTCATCATATCTTTTTGGACTAGATGGGGGCAATCATTTTATGAATTTCCTTTCACCATCTCTCTTATATTTTTTAAAACATGAAGTGGGGGAAATCAATTTGTATACAATATACCAGGGATGACATCTATTTATAATTTAGCATCAGAGGTCTGTTAACTCACTTTGATTACTCTGGACTAATCTTCTTCTGGCCTTCAAAGCACCTTCGCTTATAGGAAGTTTTCAAGGGGAACTTTTATTTTCCAGGGACTTTCCTCGAGCGAAACTAATCAGTCTAAATCTGTTAGAAAAGCTAAAGTAGTTAGGATTAGCCCAACCATACTTTCTTTCAGTTAAAGTCAGAGGAATCATAAATATTTTTTCCTATTCTCATGTTGCAGAGTTATTTATGAGCTTTCAGAGTCAAAGTGAAGTCCTTTTTCCTCCATGAAGATCAAGAAAAGATATTTAGAATCATAGGAAAATACAACTCGAAGATAAGCAGGAAAAATAGAAAGAGGATTCAGATGTTCTATCGTGAAAACGGTCATCCCTATGTGACTCTGCTTATGGATTCTCAAATTCTTTTCTTTAAAGTCTTTTTATTTATTACTTTCTTATTATAAATTTTATTTCATTTTTTTATTTGATTTGATTTTAATTTTAATTTTATTTTATCCAGAGAAAGCTCTTGAGAATTAAAACGAAATGTTATGTTCCTCTGGTTGTAGATTAGTTGACAACATTTGTATGGATGAAACTTCTATCATACCCAGTGATATATCCCTGAAAATTTAACTTGGTTCAATAGGGAAGAAGTTCATACCTAAGATTTTCTCTATATTTTCAACCAAATAAACTATCTATTTATCACCTATTTCGAGAGAAAGACAATGTTTTGAAATGTGAGCATCGATTTCTGATACAACTTATCTCTCGACTATCAACAAGTATCCTGCAATGAAAATAAACATGAGGGATGTTGGGAACTTATGTATATCGAAATTCTATGTGCTATTTATTTTTATATTTTTGTTTTTATGAAATCGACAACCCCGTTTTTATTTACAGTGAAAGTAAGGACTTACCAAAGAAACGAAAAATTGTAAACAAAAATGTGAAAATCAAACTGGTATGTACAATGGGAGTTCAAAATCTGGTTACTTCATGAAATGCTTCAGGTAACGCCCATTGATAGGGGCATTAAGGATATTCCCATCGAGATTTTCTAACAAAAATGAATTATTTCCCTCAGAAGTTGTGACCTTGAAAGGTCCACACCAGATATGGTCAAATTTTTTGTGCTTTCCCGAGTCTTCCTTCCTGACATCCCATTTTAGAACCAGGTCACCAAGGATGAATTACCTATCTTTAGATTTTTGGTCAAACATGGCTTTCATGTTATCCTGATATATTTGGAGTCTCTCATCCACTTCAGCCCTATTTTGTTGGACTTCTATCAATTGATTTATTCTTCTAGTGATGTCATTTGGATCTTCCTTAGAATCCTGCTAGAGTTTCATTACGGGAAGAGCAAGATTTATGGGGAGAACCACATCGGTTCAGTATACCATTTGAAAGGGGGATATTGCGATGGATTTCTTAGTGCTTATTCTATTAGCCCATAAATCATACTTCAAATGCACATGCCAAACTTTCTTATTTTCAGTCAGCACATTTTTAATTATGGTGATTAAACTCTTGTTCAAGGACTCATCTAATCCATTTCCTTGAGGATGGTAGGTCGTTGAATTTCCTAGTACAATGTTTTACTTTTGACAAAAACTTACCATAGTCATGGATTTGAAATCTTGGGCATTATCAGTGACTATCTTCCGAGGACAATCGAATCTTGATAAAATGTTATCTTCTAAGAAACTGATCACCACTGCATCCATTTTGTTTCACGTTGGAATGGCCTCCACCTATTTAGTGAAATAATCAGTAGCGATCAAAATCCACTTATGTTGTGCACTTGAATATGGATGTATTTCACCGATGAAATCCAAATCCCATTGCTGAAACAAATCTTTTGTTTTGATTGGGACCAAAGGTAAGGACGAAAGATTTTGCTTGCCTAAAAATAGTTGGCAGGGGTTACAGGCTCTAACTTTGGCATTCACATCAGTGAATAATTTCGACCAATAATATCCATCTCTCGGGATTTTATAGGTTGTTTCTTTCTAGGCATGATGCCCTCCACACACCCCTTCATGAAATTCATTTATGAATTTCTCCATTTCAGATTCTACTAAAAAACTCAATAAAATCCTAGAGGATCCTTCCAATATAGTTGGCTATCTATGATACAATACTTTAGTTCGTGCAACTTCAACATTCTAGCTTTGGAAGGGGTCATATCTCTTGGACACTTCAGAGTTAGAAGGTAAGAAACTGTCTTTATACTAGGCAGAGGAAGAGATTTTTTCTTGGATCTCAGTTGGAGGTATAATAACATCAAGTTTGTCTATGTCTAGAAAATATTCATAAGCTTGTAGATGATTTATCCCAAGTACCAAAAAATTTGATTTGGCTAGTAATTTAGCCAAGCCTTGACCTTTGACAAGTTTGGTCGGTCTTACTTCTAGGTCAAATTTCTGAATATTGGCTAACCATCGGCCCCTTTTTCCATCACTATCTAGTTGAACTAATATATCCTTGACAGCGATGGTTGGTACATAGGCAATTATCTTAGAATGGAGTACATAAGTCCTAAAATATTTGAGGGCCTTTACCATTGCGTATGATTGTTTTTCCAATATATCATATTTCAATTCAACATCTTTGAGACTTTTACTAAAAAATGCTATTGGTTGCTCAAAACCTTCATCGTTTTGTTGTAAGAGCACGGCCGCGATAGTGTGTTTGGAGGCGAATGAGAAAATCAAGAATTATTTCACATAATCTGGGCTAGCCAACACCAATGCTTCACCTATAACTTTCTTGATGCGTTCAAATGAAGCTTTAGCTTCGGTTGTCCATTTGACCTCTTTGTCCTTTTTGAGCATATTAGTAATGAATTTTACAATTTAGAGAAGTTTGGGATGAATATTCTTAAAAAAATATTTTTTCCTAAAAATGTTTGTATTTCCTTTCTGTTCCTAGGAATATTGATAGTATCTATAGCTTCAACCTTTTTCTGGTCGATTTTGATTCCATTTCAAGATACTATGTGGCCCAAGAGTTTACCTTCTTGCATTGCAAAGTGAGATTTCTTGGGATTCAGAGACAAACCAAATTTTTGACATTTCTCAAATGTCTGTTTGAGGTGTATCAAGTGCTCTGTGTCAGATTTAGTAAACATGGTTAGATCGTCAAGATAAATGAAAAAAAACTTATCTCTTTCACCGACAAAGGAAATGTCCATTGCTCGTTGGAAAGTGGCTCCTACATTCATCAAACCGAATGGCATTTTGTCATACATAAAGGTACAATGGGGTAGTGAATGCATTTTTTTATTTTTCATCCTCATGGACCACAATTTGATTATATCCTGAAAAATCCATCAATCATAGAAATTATATTTTATCTGACCACTTTTTCCAATACGTGATCCATTTTGGGTAATGGATAATTATCTTTGAGAGATGATTTGTTTAAATTTATAAAATCTACACACAGTATGATTTCACTGTTTTTCTTCCTGACCAAAACCAGATTGGCTACCCACTCGGAATATCTAAGTAGAACAATGATCTTCGCATCTAGGATCTTTTTCACTTCCTTTTCTATCACAGGAAACAATATAGGATTTATCTGTCTGAGCTTCTGTCTGAAAGGTTTAACGCCTTGTATTAAGGGAATTTTGTGTTCAATTACGGTGGTGTCATAAGTTATTAATTCATCCTAAGACCAAGAAAAAACAGCCTTGTACTACTTGAGTAAATTGGCATATTTAATTTTCATTTCAGGGGAAGGTATTTAGATATCTTTACCATCTTAGGAGTTTCCTTAGTTCCTATGTTACAATCTTCAACTTCTTCAGGCTAAGTCTGCAAAGTAGAATTTAAGGGAATATCATCATGATCGAATAATCTTTCCAAAGGAATCAGACCTTTAGGGATCTGATTATTTTTCAGTACCAACATGCGGTGATTAGCGATCTTATCCTGGAACTCATGGGGATCTTCACCTTCCTGCATAATCCAAGCAGGGTCATTCTGATTTTCCTGATCAATATGCGTTTCAGAAAATTCATCCACCATTTCTAGGAATTGCCTGATTTGTTCATCATCCTAGAAGACATTCCAGTGTTGAACATTATTTGGTATGGAGGGTTTGTGCCTCATTTCTATGTGATACTTTAGTTTGAGGACAGTAGGAGGTACAAACGTTGTGGCTTCTTTGGCCAGTGAATCTGCCTGTTGATTCTCCATTCTAGGGATATGGTGGATATTAAATGATGAGAAAAATTTCTCAATCAGATCCCAGGCACAATTTCTGTAGGACCTCAACCTTGGGTATTTGGCCTGGTTTTTTTGCTTTATCTTTTTCATGATCAATTCTGCATCACCATAAACTATCGGATTTTCAATTTATAACTTCCTGGCAGCCTCTAATCCTAAAACTAGGGCTTCATATTCACATACATTATTTGTATAATTGATGTCCCACTGTAATCTATAGGAAAAGGGAATAATGAAATTGTCTCTAGGTGCCACAAACAACAGTCCAGCTCCTGCTCCTTCACAATATGAAGCACCATCGAAATACATTTTCCAAACTCCAACACTATTTACATTTTTATTTGTTTTTTCTATTTTTTATTTTTCTGTACAATTTTCTTCTATACATTCATATAAATCATCATCAAGAGATAATATACAGTTTCCTAAATCTTAATCAGCGACATACATAGGGTAATTATTCAGATTTTGCAGGTCACTTACAGTATATGTCAACCTTGTTTGTCTGTATAGGCGAGTGAAATGCCCACTGAAGATTGGGATTGTAGTGTATGCCATGTCGAGTTGAAGGCATCCTCTAAGTTTGGTGCCCCAAGACTTGGATAACAACATGCCATATTTTGCAGGGATATCAGCAACAACCACATCCATCAAAATACTTTTTACAAGAAGCTGTGCAAGATTAACCACTAAATCTTTAATCATACCCATACATCTAACTTTTCTTGAATCAAAAGAATACAGATATCTGTATGGTCTGGTAATTTCAAGGCTCAATTTTTCCATAATAGCTTTGGGAATCACATTGTGGGAGGCTCCAAAATCTAACATACAATTATGGAGCAAATGATCATGCATAGTCAGCATGATGTAGAAAGGAGCGACATAATCTCTGGCATTTTCAAAATGCGGACCAAACATTATAGTCGGTTTATCATCTTCTAAATTTATAACATCTGCTTGAATTTCAATATCCGAAAAATTTATCATTTTGGCAATCTGTTTTGTATATGTAGGGTTTTTGGCTAGTTCAACCAGAGGTACAAGGATCTTGATTTTATTAATCTCATTTTCTAGATTGAAACTCCCCATTGTCTTCTCGGCTTCTCTGGTTAGGATCTCTATCTCCCTTTTTTTTGTTTCATTAGTTTGTGTTGCTTTTGTTTCGGTTGTCTTTGTTTTGACAATCGGAATTTCCACTGCTTTTGTCTTGGCAGTCTGTGTTTCAACTGCTTTTGTCTTGGAAGTCTGTGTTTCAACTACTGATTGAGATGCCTCACTTGCTTTACTTCTCGTCAAGATCCTCTTCAGTTGGGAAGTTGTGACATTTATATCTCTAGGCCTCAAATTATACTTTTGTTGAAGGTCGGGCATTATATTGTCGGTGATTCCTTGATAGGCAGAATCTTCTGTAATATTTATGTTATCATCATTAAACAAGTATTATGCGCCTAAAAACCTTTCATAGTCTTGCCTCGTCAAATGAGGTTCTTGATCATCATCGCTAATATTATTCATGTCTTCCTCTAACTCCTCAAAGATTCGCATGTCATCTCCTCCTATAAACTTTTTGTTTTTAAAGGGGGTCTGAATCTTTTGATCTTCACTTTTGATCTGTCTTTCTTGGGTTTGAGGGTTAGGATTTCTTCTAAAATATTTCCTAGTGAACTGATCTGTTTTAGATTGGTCCAATTCCATCCTCGAGATTTTGTTGGATAATTCTTTAATTATTTTTTCCATGTCATCCATTTTGTCTTCCACAGACCTCCTAGATCCGGAAAGTCCTGCTTGTTAACTGAATCGCCTGGTTTCTTTATTTCCCATTTTAGCTTTAGCTCTCAATTTTCCTGATGCCATCATATTTGATTCGATTTCTATAACATTGTCCTGCATTCTTGTGAGGTCTGCAGATCTCCTTTCCCTCGACAGTAAGGAAAATTTAGGCTTGAAAGACTCGACAAAAGTCACCTTTGTTGCAGGTTGGGAGGTTTAACCTCAGCTGGAATTTTCTTATACAATTTATTAAATCTCTAAGTGAATTCAAGAACTGTTTCTGATTTTTTCTTTCTTAAAGCTTTGAAGTCGATTAAATAATAAAGGTGATCCTTCCTCTCTCCCCATTTTCTGATAAAGTCATTTTCTAACTCGTCGTATGTTCTTATAGAACCTGTTGGTAGCCCTCGGAACTAGGTTCTCACCTTTCCTTCAAAAGTTTTAACTAGGAGTATTGAAAATAAATCCTTGTGCTCAAGGCCAAGGATATTGACAAATTGATCGAAAAAATTTATGTGCTCAGTGGCCATTAAGTCTCCCTCTCCTGTGAACTTTGGCAGGTTTTTCATATAGTTTTCGGGTATATCATGGGGGGGAACTGGGAGGACTAAAGGAGAAAACCTAGAAGCTACTTTAAAAAAAAATCTAGGAGGTGGGGGTGGTCCTTGACCACCTCCTCCTCCTCCTCCAGCACCCAATCCTCCTTCACCTCAGCCACCTCTGACACCACCTCCTCCAACAACAACCATTGATAATCTAGGGGATGAAACTTGGATATTATAGAGAGGATTTTCAAAGACGTGTAGTGACCTTTTGGCTACTTCGGGATGAAGAGAAAGGGGTTCTGGGAACTGATCATTAGGAGATAGAAAGTCGAAAAAGGGGGGAAAATAGAGATGAGGACTAGGTTCTTTGGACTTGTAGGATATATAAACGGGAGATCCAACAGGAGTCGAATCAGAGTGTAAGATATATTCATCGAAACTTCGGGAAGTTGGAAACTTTATTTCAGGGACTAATGGAATATCAATCAAAGAAGGTATCGAGATGGGTCTTTTTCCTTTATTAGTAATGGAGGCAATTGAATCGGTTTCGGTCTTTATCTTGGGTAACACCAAATCGGGGTTTATGATTTCGACGTCAACTCTATCAGATGATGTTTCTCTGAAATGGATTTGGGTAGAACCTTCTTGCGAAGTTAACTATTCAGGTGGAATATTAGCATTAGACTATGTGGGTTTGGGTTGATAAACCTTACTTGTGGAATTAGTGGTTTGCTTAAGGTATCCCCTTGGTTTTAAAAAAATTTCAGGGTCGGATACAAGCGTGGTCTACTTATCGTCGGGGTTTTTTTCTGGTATTCCTTTGACTGAATGCTAGCTTATTAGTGGTGGAGTTTCCAAGTGAAAAATAAAATTATCCTTAATATTGTATTCTATCTTTGTTCGCTATCAAAGAGAGAAACTTACCATGTCGTTCTCATTCTCCTAGGGAAAAATAACTTCGTTTCTCCATCCCCGGCAGAGGTGCCAAAAAAATGTTGTTTCTGATATTAAACTTAAGGCTCAAAGCATAATGCAAAGCATCAGGAATTAAGGAATGATTGGTTTTAATAATTCTTTTTCTTTCCATTAGTTATGTAAGATTTTAAATCCTCAAACGAAATTAATAATTGAGCAGAACAGAGGTCGTGTTTCTTCGTTTGAGTCAATTAATCAAATTGAGTGGTGATGAAGAAAGTTACAAAACTATTAAACAAGATAAGACATCAATGAAAGAATAATCTTACCTTGTTTATAGTAGAAGAATGAGTGAAATGCACCCCTAAAAGGATATATGATATCGTGGTCCAAGTAGCTTGCAGGTCTTGTATTTGTTGATAGCAAATACAGAGGAAAAACTACTTTCTTATCAGATAACTAAATGAAATATGATAACAATAGATGTTGTACTAAATTGAATTCATTCACTTATCGAGGAGTAACATAAAGAAAACTATAAATGTGAAATACAAGAAGGGCACATAACTCAAACTACACAAAATTTGGAATCCCTATTTGCGCTTGTATTAATACTCACAAAGGATGAGTTTTCTTAGTTACAATACGACAAGAAGAAACTTTTGTTAATTCTTCTAAATAAGTATTTATATAAAAGGTTCTCAACCCTAAATGGTTGGAATTCTCCTTATTTCTAAAATAGTAAAGATTACAAAAAGTGAAATCTGAAACGCTTCACTTGCATCTCTTTTGTCTTTTCATCATGTTGGCAGAGGCGATTGTCTTTCCTGTTGTCCAACTCAGAAATAGATAATATCTAATCACGATATGTACAGATGATGTGTACAGACTACCTCATTGGTTCTCGGAGGTTCTACCCTTTCCTTGCTTGATACATTCAACACATTTGCTCACAAAGTTTTCTACCAGCCTGGAGGGTTTTGTTAAGTCATTTGCTTCAAAAACATATAATTTCTTTTCTAATTTAGGCAATCTATCTTCCATTCTTTTGTCCTCTGAAATTATAGACTGTATCTACACATTAGGCTTCACCAACCATCTATCTATCTGAGTAATATCAATATGTTTTAATAGCAAGATTTCAGCCCGAGCCTCTTCCATGTTTGTCTTGATATTAAGTTGATGCTTGGCTATATCAACTTGTCCCATTATTTCAGAGCTATCATCTTTTCTGAGGCCTAATGACTCTTTGTTGAGTAATTGAAAATATTCTTCACAAGCCTCTTTGACTTCTTTAGCCATACTTTTACCTTCAGCTATATTGGCTTCCAAGGTCTTGAGTATTATATTGCCTCTGGCTTGTTCTGAAATAGACAAACTGGAAACCACATGTACTCCTCCTCTAGCCGACGACACAACTGCTTCCTGGAAAGTGGCCTAAACATCAATAGTTTCTCACTCTCTTAAACAAATGTTATCTAAGGATTGATTTACCACCCGAAAATGATTTTGGATAGCTTCCACCTTATTGAAAAGGATTCGTTGCACTGATTCCAGTTCCTTATGTACCTCTAGAGCTTGGGTTTGGAAATATAATATATCCACTATTGCTTTTTCGATTAATCTTACCTTCTCTTACAACTATCTGACTAATTCATTGATTGTATGTGACTTTTTATGCATCTCATCAACACTAGATTTGAGCTGTTGGACTTCCTTTTTGATATCACTACTGACATTCTTCTCCAATGTTTTCATTTGATTTTGCAATTTTCCTATAAACATATCTTTCTACTTTAACTTCTCCTTCAGGTTGCTCACTAAAAACTGGTTTGTTGTCGCGAAATCTCCCAGTGAGCCTGTGATCTCTATAGCAAAGTCTTCTTATTCTAGGGCCTACCCATCTTATAGAACCCTATGTATTTTAATAGTTGTGCCCTCCTTATGATGTGTTTCTCTCTTTACCACAACCCTTCTCTTCTTACTGAAGAAGAATTCTAAAGGAGGCATCTCTGCTGCTGAAATAGGTGTAAGGTATATTATGAATACAACTTCGGCCATCGGGTTCCCTCTACTGAACTGTAGAGGTGTGACAGATTTGATAAGACTACCTATCTCAATGGATGTCTGCTTCCCGGATATGTCAGTTGTTGGTTTACCTGATGTGGACTATGGCTTTTCTTCTTCCTTCTCTATCAAGGTCTCAGTTTCCTCCAAATTTTCTCGGTCATCCTGTCCACTAGAGATCCCTGTTTATAACCCTTGGGTCATTGTTTGTTGTGTGGCTGAAGGTGTTGGGATTTCCCCTTGCAATACTTTGGGGAGGATATTTATTCAATGTTTCTAGAAATTATAAAACTCAACCATTTTATCTAGTGTTAGAGCTTGAATTCGATCCAAAGCCTCTTGATAGGACCTCGCTCCTCGGAATATTTCATCCTGAGGAGAATACTCATGTTCATATCTTTTCAGATTTCAGTTGGCCATGTGGTTACCTACGATATTTTTTGGATCGTGCTTCTTAAGTTCAATATCGACCAACTTGATATCTTCCAGGGCCACGACTTCTACTTTCGAATGGACGAAGTCGAGCAACGAAAATGTACCAATTTACATGAGAAAAATGGGCCATACCTTATTTTGTACTTCTTTAAGCTCCTTGCTAATTCTCCCATGCACAGTTTGATGTGCTACTTTGCGACACACCAAGCGATCTAGTAAAAATAGAGGCAGAGCATGTGGAGGAACCAAATAGCTAAAGACCCTAATATAGGAGAAATGCTCCTTGATGTACTGGTCTGCTATCTTGCCCAAATTAGTCACAATTTTGTCGAAAATTCTGGGAGGTGGGTAACCATATATAGTGGTGTGCATTGGCACCACCACCCAGTTGCATACTTCATAAAAGAAATATTTCTCCTTGTCTTCCCAAAGCTTCAAATGATAAATATGTATGGGTTCAACACTACTTGGACTCCAACTCCAGCCTATTAGCGGAAAAGGCGTCATAAAACAGACGATGTCCATAATATAAGCCGACATGAAAAATTGGGTCGGTTTCCCCTTGGCTCTTAGTGGTTGATATCTTGCAATCTCTTGAACCAAACTGTCTGACAATATCTTGGCCCAATCAAAATAATATCCCTCTGCTACTGAGTGTATAATAGGTACCCATGGTAAAAACAAATGGGTTGTGTTTTCCTTCCCGTAGAGTCTACACATCATCATTGATATGTACATTATGTGAGGTTCTAGTGCCGAAACTGGGTATATACCATGGGAATCGGCTCTGAACTTCTCGGGGCGAGAGTACCAGTATTTAATTAAATCAGGAAGGTTTTTTCCATATTGGTCACATTCCTTCTTGTTAAAGTCTACTAGGAAACTGGCATTGTAAATGAAATTGGATATTAGAGACAATTTGTACATCACCTGTAGATGTTTTGGCCTGAAAGACCCAATTGTGACCTTTTTTGAATTGAAAATGATTTTGGTAGGGATATCCACATTCTCCAATGCCCAACTGATCATATTGTTGTAGGGAAAGAGCCTATGCCTCGTCGCTATCTTATGTAGTTCTGACTGGGGAACAATTTTGTATTTGGTATCTAGGTCCTCTGTCTCATCATCACCTGAGTCGTCTGAGAAATTGACCAATTCATACAACATAATATTGAACACTTGCGTCCAGTATTTAATGATGTCTATGTTTATGGGCGAGGTGTCAGAGAGGATATCTATGTTCTGGCTCGATCCTTCACCAGGATCTTTAGTTGCTTTTCGAGGAGCCATGGTATCAGGTCTCAGAGCTCTCATATTTTTCATAGGATATGCACAAAGTTTATTACCTTGAAAACTTACTTCTTAGTGAAAACACACAATGAAATTTGAAATTCAATATCTTTTTCCTTTAATTGCGTTGATTTGCTAATACTTCTATTGATGAAGCATTTACTTTTCCTTAATGAATAAGATTTTGGCGGTGGTCTACAATATCACTTGGAATGATTGACGTAAATCAACTATTAATGTCATTAATTTTTTAGAAAAGCACAGATGAAATTTGAATTGATTTGAGTCATTATTTAGCAAATGATTAATTACATGTTAATCATCATTAATGCATCAGTTAATCACACTTATCATTAAGAAAATTTCGCGACTTTGGATATCGAGATATCTTATAACATTTCAAGGTGTAATCCTCGAAATGCGAAATCGTGATGTGATTAATTAAATTTAATCATGTTTAACCCCTTTAAATAATCGTGACGAACCTAAGACAGCTTCACAATTTCGACTATCGGGACTTTGAAATTATTTTGAGACAGGATCTCCGAAACGCAAAATCACGATATGATTAATTAACCGTTAATCATTTTTAATTATTAATTAATTTGGTTTAATGCTTTAAGAAAATTTCGTGACTTCGGCTATCAAGACTTTGATAGTCCTTGCATGCAAGATTCCTGAAATGCGAAATCATGACATGATTAATTAACTGTTAATCATTCTTAATTCTTAATTAAGCTGGTTAAGACGATTTCATGATTTTGGCTATCAGGACTTTGGAATTGTTGTATGTTGAAATTCTTGAATTGCGAAACTCTGAAACCCGATTTATCAAATGTAGTCTTTTAGTTATTTGACTCGTTAACAAAAAGGTGGCTTCATAATTCTTAAGAGATTAGGATCGTTTGATTTAATGGGAGACTTCATCAACGGTGAGAATTAAGCATGCATTTTTTTTATTTAAACGAGAATGAAATCTATTGAATTCCAAATTTTTATAAATATATATGTGTTCCAACATAATCGACGCTCCCTCAAATATGGAAATAGAGCACTATATCACTCCTTGCTAAGTGGACAAAGAGCGCTAGCTCTCCCTGCATGTGAGCAAGGGAGCGTTGATATCCAAAAATTCATTTAAGATGATCATTCTTCAAGGAAAAATATTGTATAATCTTGCCAAATGATATGTTTTCCTTTTCTAACATGTCTTAAAGGGTGTATCAAGTGTTCTTATGGTGTCATCTGCAATGCGACACATGTAGGATGAAAATACAATGTTTGCGACACTTGCGACACTTACGATAATGATAATGGGACATTATCGAAGTGAGGAGTTTTGACATGTAATATATTTCCCCCCAAAGTGCAAATTCAGAATATGGAAGTTGATGACTGAAGTGCTTTGTATATTTTTGAGGCAAGGGTATGGAGTCAGATAACCTGGTAGAAGTTGCAAACAACCATCAAACAAATGTTATCATATGTTTTAAACCCAAGGCACAAATACCTATGCTTGAGTGACAAAGAAATTAAGGTATGGCCGCCAAAAAATACACTGTGGATCCATGATGATATTAACTAAGGGTATAGCCACCAAATATACAATGTGGATCTATACCTCCATGACATGAACTGATCGTAGCCACGAAAAATACATAGTGGATCTACGAGATGATAAAACATAGCCACATACCAATACAATGTGGATCTATGTGACAGTATATCAGTATGATCAAAATATCTCCTTCACAACTGAGGAAAGTAGATAACAAAGTGAAATCTCAACCCTGGGTCTTCATCCCAATCTCGATGTAGTACGAATCTAGCCATGTGAATAAGTGTTTTGATGTCGAACATGGTAGAAACCACTTGATTACCGGTCAATGAGGTAAATCGTTAACAAGTGTGAGGGAAATCACCAGTGATGTCAATGACTCCCAAGGTACCCTAGTACAATCCAACGAATGTGAATAAATGAGTTGAAGTCGAACATTCGTGGAGTCATCCGATCAAAGGTCAATGATGTAAACCCACTGTTGGAGGTGAGGAGGCCTTCCATTGAGGCATGCATGTCCCAAGGTACTAATTGGTTTGTAAGTCAAATTATCAGATGATGTGTTGAATTAGATAGGAAAAAGACTCGTCTAAGGAGGGCCTTGATGTATCCCCCATCAATGACACAAAACTGACATAGAGATGTAAGATTGTGAATCAAATGATTATGGACTGACACGGGTATTGAAACTGGAAATTTGTGATGGTTGAATCTCGAGGTAGATACTTCCCTTGAACACTGAGGTACAACATGAATTGATAGCATAAACATAACATGGAAAAACAAATAATGCAATGGATACTGTGACATTCGTTGGGTGACCCAAAGGAGTGAAAAGACTCAGTGGATTGGTTCAGTGGGTTATCCAAGTGTTCAAGATGCAGGTAGAAACAATGTGTCATGTTCAAGGGCGAATGCAAGAGTGATTTGTGACAATTCTAAAAGATATCTTGGTTTGATTCCTTCAATTCCTCCCCCATCCAGATAGACGAGTACCTCTTTTTGTTTTTACGAGCTCGAGGAGGATAACACATGCTCAGTATAACTCACCTTCGGTAAGTCCCTCTTCCTTTGTTTAACGAACTTGAAGAAGTAAGGGTTCAATCCCATATGGGTCCTTCAATGTGTGATTTTGACGAGTCCAGAGAAGGAAAACTTGGTGGTTTTTCATGTTTAAAGAGTCTAAAAAGAACCTAAAGACGACTCCAGGGTTGTCCTTTTTCGTAAATTTAGTCTCCGAAGTTTGAAAAAGAGATAAAGTGCTACTTGGGCGATGCCCTTTCAAAACCTTTTAAATGAGTGTGAAAGGAAGCAAGATCACTCGACAATATTTTCATGTTTAGAGAGTCTGAAAAGAGCTTAAAGGAGACTCCATAGGTTTCTTTTTCGTGTAAGCTTTACAAGTCTGAAAAAGAGATAAAATTCTTCTCGGTTACATTCTCATGTTTTTTCGAGTGTGAAAAAGAACAAAGACTGTGCTTGTCAGTGTTACAAGGTTTGTCGAAAAAGATATTTCTTCGAAGCCTGCAAATATAGACAATTATGCATATAGGGTATTAGTGACCCCTCAAAAAGATTAAAAAACCCAAAAGAAACTTTATATTAGCAAAAAATCAACCTTATAATAGTGAAATAGGATTAGAAATTTCTTTTACCATTTCATTTTCACCAATTTCTTCTAGCTTTGGAATTTTCAACCTTTGGAGGGCAATTTTGAAGTTGCGAGCACGTGAGCTGTGATCGAACGTTTCCAATTATGTCTGGACTAGGTTAGTCACCTTACCATTTCAATCATTTTTAATGGTTTAAAATTGTGTTTTAGCGCATTTTTAGGGTGTTCTGGGCTCCTTAGGAAGCCCTAGGTGCCGAATTGGATCGATGCTCCCTCAAAGGGGTAAGGGGAGTGTCGATCAATTTTTTAGTGCCCTGGTGTGTGTACCTAGGGAGCGTTAGCGCTCTGTGAATAGGCTCAGGGAGTGCTGACGTAGAACCAAAAAAATTGTTGCTTTTTAGGCTAAAAATACCCAATTTGTTTCTATAATAGGTTGACTAAAGGAACTTAAATGGTTGTATTTGCAGTTTTCACTGATCATAACCATGATTGAATGGAAGGAACACAAACATGAGTTCGACGATATCATCGCATTGCAAAACCCTCAAGCAAGGGATGCTTTGAGAAACTGTGGTCTCCTTAAGTACTTCAAACTACAAAAAATGAAGAAAGAAGTTTTGTTACTTGAGTACCTGATTGGATTATGGGATGATGCCGAACATGAATTCCATATTGGACCACATTTGCTAAAAATTGAGCTCAATGATGTGTATTTTTTGACCAACCTCTCAAGGGGAGGGGCTCCTATCCTTTTGTCTGGACATCAAGCAACTCCCCATCCCACCGAGGTATATGTGGCTGACCACTGTATTCCAAGATCTTGATTAGTCGGTGGACGAATTATGATTAAGGACATGAGGGATTTTGCATTGAGATCAATTCTATTTTTCATTACCAACTTGGCAGGTAGTATGAGTGCTCACCTAGCTTCAAAATCTCAAATTTCATAGGCTCTACAATGTGTGGAGCCAAAATTATTTAATTGGAGTGCGAGGTTCCTTTGAAAAGTGAAGGAACAGATCACAAAGTGAAGGATTGGAAGGTAGAATCATTTTGGCTATGGATCCTTCTTAGTTTTGTTCTTTTTGGAGCGAATACCCTAGATGCAACCACAGATAGCATTGATAGCATGACCAGTGACTGATCCATGTATGGAAAGATGGAATAGTTTGTCCTTGAGATTGGGGAATGAGGCCTCAAATTTCAAGTTTATAGCTGACTTCTTCGCTTGGCGGAGAAGGAAGTTGATTGTTATTGAGGACTTTCCATATGTCGGAGTGGATTTTCGGGGTAGTGTAGACTTAGTTCTCCTAGACGGAGTTGACTGGGATGTTTCAGGTACAAAACCAATCCTTGTCATGTATTTTTTTTTTTTTTTTTTNAACATATGTTTTGTTTCATCATGCAGACAGAGGTGCATCACATCCAACAAAGATGTCGGCACTAAGGCTTCATGGAGACGTGCAGATATTCATAGAGCACGAGGTGGCAGTGGGAGGACTCTGGGAGATCGAGAGGACTATGGGTGTCCCACCTCTCAGGAGGTGAGACATACCTCTTCATTTGTAGAGGCATATAGTAGGGGTTCTTGAGAGTTTGAACCACTTGCTTCGACAAGTGGCTCGTGCAATGGTGTTATTTTTGGAGAACAATGTGGTGCAAGAGGACTATGATACTCCATATATTTTGTAGTCTTTTCATGATGATATCATGGGCATGAGGGCCCAAATTTTTCCCTATTATGTACTTTTTGATGTAAACAAACTTTTTCTATCACAGATTATATATATATATATATATATATATATATATATGAGTTTTGTGGTGCCAATGATGTTACAATTTATCTTGTGTGATGTTTGTAATGTACATTTGATTCATTTTCTTTTTAAAAGTTTTATCTATGCGCAAGATACCAGTCCACAAAATAATTTGCTAACGAATTTGATGTTGTGTTGAGTTCTCTTAGTACTTGTCTATATTGTGTAAATTCAAACATTATTTCAAGACAACGAACTCTTAGGTGGATACACAATAGGACAAGGTTGTGAATGACGTAAACTCGATTAAGATGATAAACCATGAGTTGAGAATCAAGGTTGATGATCATATGAGATATACCTAGAGAGGAGGTCTCAGTTAAAATTCCAATGACAACATGATATTCTGCTATGTTATTAGTTGTCGATCCTAGGAAAATGCCTCCTGAAATCACCAACTCATCAGAGTGGTAAATGAACCAAGCTACAGAAGCAATGTTCTAGGTGTGTCGACTAGCACCATCCCCAAACNTCATCATGCAGACAGAGGTGCATCACATCCAACAAAGATGTCGGCACTAAGGCTTCATGGAGACGTGCAGATATTCATAGAGCACGAGGTGGCAGTGGGAGGACTCTGGGAGATCGAGAGGACTATGGGTGTCCCACCTCTCAGGAGGTGAGACATACCTCTTCATTTGTAGAGGCATATAGTAGGGGTTCTTGAGAGTTTGAACCACTTGCTTCGACAAGTGGCTCGTGCAATGGTGTTATTTTTGGAGAACAATGTGGTGCAAGAGGACTATGATACTCCATATATTTTGTAGTCTTTTCATGATGATATCATGGGCATGAGGGCCCAAATTTTTCCCTATTATGTACTTTTTGATGTAAACAAACTTTTTCTATCACAGATTATATATATATATATATATATATATATATATATGAGTTTTGTGGTGCCAATGATGTTACAATTTATCTTGTGTGATGTTTGTAATGTACATTTGATTCATTTTCTTTTTAAAAGTTTTATCTATGCGCAAGATACCAGTCCACAAAATAATTTGCTAACGAATTTGATGTTGTGTTGAGTTCTCTTAGTACTTGTCTATATTGTGTAAATTCAAACATTATTTCAAGACAACGAACTCTTAGGTGGATACACAATAGGACAAGGTTGTGAATGACGTAAACTCGATTAAGATGATAAACCATGAGTTGAGAATCAAGGTTGATGATCATATGAGATATACCTAGAGAGGAGGTCTCAGTTAAAATTCCAATGACAACATGATATTCTGCTATGTTATTAGTTGTCGATCCTAGGAAAATGCCTCCTGAAATCACCAACTCATCAGAGTGGTAAATGAACCAAGCTACAGAAGCAATGTTCTAGGTGTGTCGACTAGCACCATCCCCAAACTCGACAACGATGAGAAAGGGAGATGTCATATGTGCACGGAATCACAAGATAGAGTATAAGTGGATAAAACAAAACTCGTACATGCAAGAGAAAAGACACACCAAATAAAAAATAAAGTACAATAGTGTACAAAGAACACATGCCAGATGTTCTATGCATAGTACTTCTTGATGTAAAGCCCATTTTGGGGATCACCGAGAGATATTCCATCGTACTCAATTAGCTCGTAGGAACCTCTATGTAATACACATTTTATGATATAGGGTCCATTCGACATAGGTTCTAACTTTCCTGTCCCTAGCTTATCGTGAGCTTGGTCATAAACGAGGACTAGGTCTCCTTCTGTGAAAGTATGAGGTTGAACGAATTTGTCATATTCGTTATTCATTTGTTTTTGATACGTCGCATGGACCAGAGCAACATCGCGACGTGTTTTGTCCAACTTAGTTAAATATAGGAATCATTCCTCTTCTGTAGAGGTGTGAGGCACAAGTTCTACAATGAGTTTCAACAAAGGGATCTCACACTTGATTGGTAACACTGCTTCGACACCATATACCAACTGGAAAGGAGTGGACCAGTTGTATTTTTCATTGAGGTGTGGTAAGCCCAGAGGGTGGAGAAAATTTTCAAGTGGTAAGAGGTTTTGTTTTCCCCTACCATGTGTTGAAGCATGGTTTTAAGGACTTTGTTGATAGCTTCAACTTGTTTTTTTTCTTGAGGATAGTAGGGGGATGAGTTTTCATGGAAAAAACCCAACTTGACATGTAGCTCACTCATCATCTAGTTTTGAAAATGTGAGCCGTGATCAGTGAAAATGGATTGTGGGACACCAAAGCGAGTGATGATGTGGTTAAAAACAAAGATAGTTGTAGTATGACCATCGTTAAAAAATGTAGGCATGGAATCAACCCATTTAGTGAAATAATCAATGACAATGATGATATAATCGTGCCCTCCGACTGAGGTAGGCTTAAATTGCATAAAATCAATGCCCCATTTGGCAAAGGGGCCGATAGTGACAATGTGATGTTGCGGGGGAGGGTGGGTGTGTGCCTTTTTTGTGAAAAACTTGACACGACGGACATCGTTTGACAACCTCAATACAATCTTTTAAGATGGAGGGCCAAAAATAACCTACACGTAACATTTTCTGGGTTGTAGCCATCCTAGAAAGATGACCACCACAAGCTCCAAGGTGACAGTCATTCAAACCGCGTTCAGCCTCATCATAGTTTAAACAATGTCATAGTACAATATCAATACCATGGCGATACAAAGTGTCACAGATGATAAGGTAGCATTTAGAATGGTGGTGAATACGACGATGTTCTTCATGGGAAATGTCGGGCTGGAAATGTTGGGTTTGAAGATAGAGAAGAATATTTCCATACCAAGGGTCAGACGTGCTACAGAGGAACATAGATTCATCAGGAAGAGAATCACTAGGCTCAGTATCTTCATCAACATGGGGAAGATCGCATATAAGTTTAGCAAAAACCAACGACTTTTTAACCTTTGATTTGGAAAACTCGAGATCGAATTATTGAAGAATAACAATCCATTTGGAATATTTCCCCCCAAGGACTTGTTGTGTAAGGATATGGTACATGGGGTTCGAGTCTACAATGACCATGGTGTTGAGGAAAATATTTGAAATGATCTTACTCAAGCATTTTTAGATCTTTCTTGGCTAAAGAAAGATAGACAAGAATATCACCCTATGTTTATAGCCTCAAAAATTGTTTCCTAATCCACAAGTATTGGTTACAAGGGTTTAGGATGATTTTCTTATAAATAAAATATTGTTGAAAAAATTAATATTTATGTAATTTTTTGAATATAACAAATGTAAAAGTAAATGTAGATACATAAGCAAAAATTACCAAGTCAATAATTAACACAGATGAGACAGAAAAAAATTGCTTATTTCATTCCAATTAATCAAAAGAATCGTCCTCTTTACAAAATTCCCTTTGGAAGTTTGGATCGAAGTCAAACTCAGATGTCCCCGATGAAAACCATACAAAAATGACTTCTGACAGAAAGCAAAAAACTGAACTTTAAAATATGGATCATCTTGACACAAATTGTTGCCCACTCGACTCTGCACAATATCCTTTATCAGTCATGAAATTTAATTCACAAATAGAAAAGCCTACACAGACTATCAAAGATAGATCAACACCTCTGAAAAACTAGTGTATGAATGATGTAATTCAGCCTTGAATCTTGTTGTCTACAATAGGACCCTGGTGTCATAAAAGAGAATTAGGCTTTCAACGAATTAAAGAATGAATGAAAAACAAAATATTTTAATAAAACTCAAGAGCAGACCTTAGTATGCTTTCTCCTTCTATTCTCCTCTTGTTCCTCCTTCACTTTTTTCCTTCAAGCAATCAGAATTAGTTGAAGTAGTTAAACTACCTCTTTTAGTTAAGTTAATTAAAACTCAACTAACTTTTAGTTTAGGGGGGAATTAATAAAATAATAATAAGGGGATTTAATAAATAATAACTAGTAGGTGGGACCCCTTGTGACTCCCTTTACTTTCTTAACAAACATAAACACAACTAGTTAATCAATCAAACACATCCCTACTTGTGGCTCCCATCATCACTCTCATAATTTTTAAAATTAATATCAATGATATTTGAAACCATATCCAAAAAATATAATATCCAACATATCCAAAAATAGTGTGCTATCTAAAAACTTCAGCAATCAATTGTTCTCAACAATCAATAAATAAAAACACTCAAAAAACATATTTGCCACTTTGGGAGAAAATATTCCCTTTGTTTCTACTATCTCCCTTTGATTTCTCTGAATTTGCCTTAGGCTGTGTGGAGCCTTTAGGCCTGATCTCACTGATAACATGAGAGAAATCATCTCTCAAATGCATGCAGGATGAAATAGATTTGGCAGAGTCATTTGAGGGAGAGGAGGGGGAAAAACAACTTTTCCTTTATTAGGTGCATGGTGGGATTCTATTTTTAATATCTTGCTTGCATGGGAAGATTGTACTGGTGAGTGTGCAGGGGAAACTTGGAAAATTGGGTTAATCGATGGAAGAGGAGCAGGCAAAGACAAATTGGGCCAACCACGATGTTGGGAGACTGTCGGGTGGGCAATCTATTGTCATCTGTCATTTTCAGGGACTTCAGGTTGTAATAAGACATGAGGGGGAACTGGGATACCAAGGACATGTGGGGGTTGGAAAGGATTCCTTTCTGGCCTAGGTTGGACCACTCCTTGTCCAATCCAGTTGAAAAATCCAGCTTGGAATAGATGGTTCAACTCTTGTGGATCTACATCAAAATGTATAGAAAACCTTGGCCTTCTAGGGCCCTTGTTCCAATTTCCTCTCCCCCTGTTATTTCGGACATGGCTACCTCTGCTGAAGAAGATCACTCCTATATGCAACGTTTATTAGCAACTATTTTCTTCAACAAACCATACATGACATCTCTTTAAATATGAAACAAATTTTGGCTCAACAACACATTAGACTCTTGCAATCCAATCCATAAAAATCGTTTAATACTTGTCAATGAGCAGGGGGTGAATAAAGGTTTTGGGATATATGAGGGATTGCATTGAGTGAAAAGTGGTAAAATAAAGGGAGGTAGATCATGGTTACTTCTCAACAAATCATCAAACACTCAACTATGTTGAATAACAAAACATATCAACTGTAACTCATCTATGTGCCATCCTTCAACTACTATAATACAAAGTTTTTATTTAATTATAATTTAATTTTAAGAACAGAGCGTGAATAGTGAATATGGGAATGTGAGGGGGTTTGTAATGTGTGGAAAAGTGAGAGAATGGAAGGGAAATAACGAATATTGTTCATAAAACAAATCAAGTAATCAATAAACAAAAATTTGTTCTAAACTCAATACAAAAAAAATACCAACACCATATCAATAATTATTGTGTACCAAACTGTTCATTGTTCCAACATTTAAATTCCTCAAAACTTCTCAATTTGGAACAGTCTGTGCAATCATAAACAACTTTCCATTCAACAGTCATGTTAAGAAAATGCTTGGTCTTTAATTTCTTTTCTTTCCCTTTAAGCATTTAAAAAAAAACACACAACAACATTGTTCCACCTCTATCCCATAATGCATCACTATAAAAATATCATGCATTGTCTATCAATTTACAATTTTCCAATTAAAACATATTCACAGGTTCCTTTCCAAATCAAACAGACTTCCAAAACATGCCCGATTACATACATTCTTCATCATATCAACCAATAAGTTTTTGCAACAAAACCACAGTCAACATAAAAATCGAACCTTATCACTGTCGATGTAACCATTTCCAATAGGCACGATGATTCAATAATGGATGCACAGTGATCATAACCAAATGCACACAATTACTAATTCCATAATTTGTTATAACCCCGATCGGGCCTAGTGAAACACACAAGTGTTTCCATTTTGCAATTAAGACAACGTTGTAAGAACACAGTGAGTGGAAACATAACGAGAGGAAAACAACCCCTTGAATGCATATTATTACTCATTCCCAATCATAAATTTTTAACCAATTTAATCATAGAAAGACAAGATAGGGACTCGACATAAAAATTCCATAACCACTCCACTTGATAAACCAATATTTGACAACCAAGAAGATGCCCGACAGGAGAAATAATGGTTGGAGATTTAAAATCGGGCTCTGTCACAACAAATACAAGGAGACAATCAAGAGCACACTCATTCATCAATAGCACAGAGAAATAGAGGTCCTTAGAGACATATCAACCACAGGAAAAAAAAACTTTCGATACTGACACAGTAGTAAGTCATAGGGACTCCTTATAACTCCCAGTTTGGGCAATGGAAAAATAGTTAGCCACAGAGGAAGACAACGATGGGTAGGATATAAAAGGATGGTGTACATAGTGCATTTTACATTCATAGAGGAGAGGTGAATGTCAACTGAACAATGAAAGTTACCAAGAACACACAGAGATATAACCTCTGTTTATTTTCTTAAGGGCTGAACTATTCGACAAAAATACCAGTGAGGACGCCTAACACCGGGGAATAACTTATATGAACCTAGAACCATACTACATATATCAACATTATGGCCACCGTAAGACCACTTATCAAGATACTTTGGTGCCAAGATAATGAGAATGAGACAGGACCATGACTCTGGTACAAGAAATACACAACAACCAAATGGCAGCCTGAACACGACTAGATAGGGTTACACTCATGACTATGAGGAAACAATCAACAATAATACACAGAGCTAAACCCTCCACCATTTAACACAACAATAATCACCTGATGCAATGAGTGTTAAGTGGACTACTCAAATCATGAGAATTATTGGTCAGTTGCGACTAATACTCATGGATATGGGTCATAGATTAATGACTTACTCCACGCAATTAATCCCACAAATGATATCTAATAATACCCATATTCATTTAAAAATCCACAAAGACCCACCACAATTTTAACCAACAGAAAAACCATCGAATGCACAACTCAACCAAAAACCAATTCTTTTGCTTGTAATCCGAACAATTATATAGTCATTCCAGAGAGAAGAATCATGCATTTACATGGTTGCAATTCTCAGGAAAACACAAACCAAAGTATTACTGAGCCATTTTTTGTTCATACACAAAGAGTAATTCATGGATGGGGTGAAAAAAAACCATACCTGTAACAAAAATCTTAAAAGGGCGAGATGGCCGAGCATTTTCTTCCCAAGACTGAGATGCGAAGCTTAACTACCAACTGACCGAAATGAAATAAAGAAAAATACTAGGTTGATGACCTAATGGGGGGAGTATGGAGTGACGTGCATTTACTGCACGTCGCTTCCATATCCTATCCTATTCAATTCTGAATTACAAGACAACCAACATTCACCCATGCATTAAACCATGTAATCAATTTCCAAACCATTGAAATCTACGATGATATTCCTTGCCCAATGCGCCACCCAAAACATTCACGTTAACCTTTTCCAAGTTCTTATGCCATACCATATGCATTGCAATGTCATATGTGTTATCACTCCAAGAAACTCCTTAAGGTTGTAGGCTAAGGATGCTTGGTAACTTAGAAATAATGGTTTTTATGTGTTTGGGACAATGGGGTCTTTAATGATTTATATAAGAAACAACTCATCACACATATAAAGATACAGTGCTTTCAGGAAACAATAATCAGATCAAATACTTGAAAGAGAAGATGGAGAACACTATTCTTGATTGCCAATACAAATGAATGTAGGGCTTAATACAAGATAGAGAGAAATCCTTTAATTTCAAGTTTATGAGTTCAATAAAGAGATAACAGTCTTTATGAACTAAAATAAACCGAGACAAAGTACAGAAAATGAAAGATGGACAATTCTGATATTGCAAACGAAAGGAAACTGAACTTTATTTCTGCAAAAAGAGTCTATACAGTCACATAAAAATCTCCCAGTTTGAACCCATGTCTCATATCAAAAATAGGCATTTATAGCCTCTTACAATCGGTTTTACAGATCCTAAAAACATGGATCTATATTTAATAAAAGCAATTCAAATCTAATGAAACAGCTTGAAAATAAAGACTTAACAACTAAACTTAGCACTCGACTTGTCTTCAATCTCCAAAATTCGCCATCTGCATCCTTCAGCTCCTGGAATCTGTGATGTGATGCTATGTGGCAAAACACCTGTCTTGACAGTTGGATTTCTCCAACGTTCATGGTCGATATTTGAGGAAGTTTGTTTTACATGTGGTTTCCAAAATTCTCTCAAATCTCTGATGTCGAATCCTTTGCAAGCAATTTTCATTCCCTTGATACTCTGGAACTCCTCCATAACCTGTGAGAAATGACATGTTCTATCCTTGGCTTCAAAAAATGCTTTTCCAGCTTTCAACAGCTAACTCGTTTTATATTTCGCTGGTTAGCTGGTGAAAGCGCTGCCTTTCACTAGCTAACGGGTCATAAAATATCGCTTTGTGCTGGTGAAAGCCCTGACTGCGCCCAAAACGAGTTTTCACCTTCAAAATTGTGATTCTATCGAAACTCAATGTGTCTCTTATTTCTCACCTTGCATATTAACAGCCACTTGGGCAAGTACCTTCAGATCTGGATGAGATTTTTGCTTTTGTTTTTGTTTCAATCTTCTCATCTACCTTTTAAGGCATTTGGCAAGCCACCATAGACTATTGTAATCTTTGGTGAGTTTTTTCTTTCTTTTCTTCTCTTTAACACTTTCCCGATCCAATCTCTCAAATGCAACATTGGTTTTAGCGAAGTTATCAGACAACCTCTTATACCTTTCTTTGATTACCCGTTCCAAAACCTCTTACTGAGCGATTACCTCTTTCAGATGCTTGATTTTCTGAGATTTCTTTGACTTAGAGCCTTTTGATGTTTCTCCTTCCTCTGTATGAGTGAATGTCTCATAGTTTTGTGCAAACTCAATTGACTGGTCATGGATCTTGGTGACAGGGCATTGATCTTGTTGCTCTGATTCTGAGTCTGTATAGGGCAAGTTTAATATATTAGTTCTCTTCTTTGTAGGCTGCTCTATGGGTTGTTATGTAGTGGTTTCAAAGCTTAACCTTTTCTTCGACCTATGGGACTTCACTCCAGAGATTCTATCTTCTGGAGGTCCTGGCAGGGTCCTCCTCTTCCTCAAACTGATTTGAGGAGTCAACTATTTCTTTGAACCTTTCCCCTGTTCATTTACAGGCTGAGTCTGTGTTTCAAAACCCTCCCAGAATATAAAATGCTGCCATCTCCTTCCCTGTTGTTTTAATTCCTCCATAATGATCAATTTAATGAGGCCAAAGTGGCACAGAGTATTCTTCATGCTCAAGGGTTGAGCCCTGATCTTCTTGCAAACCTTAGTTAAACTCTTATGTAGGAAAAAAGGTAAATTGAGGAGGGTCTTGCCTATGAAATGGTCCAGGAGCTTAAAATGATACATCATAAGTTTATCATACCTGCCCTCCGAGGTAATGTAGAGTTGGATGCCCTTAAATAGCTCATGCCACTCCTCTTCTAGATAGGAAAATGGCATGCCCTTCTTCCATGTGTTGTGCTTGAACTCTTCCTTTAAATAAGCTCTGAAATTCAAGTTTTTGGTGGCAGTGGTTTTGAACCAACTCTAGCCCGATATTGGTAGTCTGGTTGCTGCAACAATGGTATCTTCATCTACTATGATTTCCAAGGACCCAACACGAGCCTTATTCCCATCAAAAGTTTTGGCAAAAGCCTCTGTTGTCGACTGGTGACAACCGTTCTGCAACCTCTCAACGAATTCAATACACCCTGCGTATGAGAAATGTTTCTGGACTTCTGGATGTGTCTGTAGAAAAGATAGGTTGTCCAACTGCTTTCTGAGTAGAGAACCACTGCGTCTCCTCACCATTTGTAGTTTGAAAGCCTCAACAATTATGTATACCAACGTAGCAAACTGTTATTCGGGCCGAGGTCTTGCGCTGTTGAAAGCACTCGACTCTGTTCTTTCCACATTAGAAACTTATCAAACATTCGTGAGCAATGCGTGATATGGAAGCAATGATCTGATTTGGTGTCGTCAGCCCGACAGTATAGCTTCTATACCTGCGCCACTGAATTTGAACTTGCCATCCCCGATGCCATGATTGTGGAGAGTGAGTTTCTGAGTCGGATCCGAGATGTAATCCGATTGGGACGTGGAACTCGAGTTTAAATGATTACCCACTTTCATCAGTGCATCCTTCTTGATTGCATGGTGTGAGTTGATCACATCATGATTTGATTTTGAAACGTGGATAAATGCACGTGATTCCCGCTTTCTTCAGCCAACGGCCCGTGGAAAACGCCCCTTAGATGTTGAAACATACCGCTTTCACCAGCGCACGATCCCGTGGAAAAATCCCCTTAGCTATTGAAACTGACCGCTTTCACCAGCGTGCCACCCCATGAGAATTTATCCTTAGTTGTTGAAAGTCTTCACTTTCACCAGCGCACGACCTGCGACCATGCTCCTTTGGATGTTTTGAAAATCAACACTTTCACCAGCGCACAAACCTATGAGAGATGCCCCTTAGCTATTGAAAGTCGCCCCTTTCACCAGCTAACACTCATCTTTTAAACACACGTTAGCTATTGAAAGCATTTTGTGAAAATTTTAAAGAGAAGACATTTATGGGTCATCTTATTTCTAAGACAAAAACCAAAACCTAAGTTTTGCAGCTAGAAAAACTCAAAAATAATTTGAGAAAACTACCAATAGCCATGCTATCCACCACAAAATATGACCAAAGGGACGAGTTCATTTTGGGAGCTAACAATATGCGCCCCAAAATAACTCAAATGAAAATCGCATAGCCACTAACCAAC
The DNA here is from genome assembly GCA_010110895.2 of Picea sitchensis. NCBI lineage: Eukaryota > Viridiplantae > Streptophyta > Pinopsida > Pinales > Pinaceae > Picea > Picea sitchensis. Next base: position 12,240 of record SNQJ01S0067674.1, on the reverse strand, counting down.
CATATAATAGTTAGGACTAACACTAACATCTTTTACCTTTTCATTTGCATATAATCCTTAACATAACTCAAACATAGATCCTTTCCTTTTACGGATTTTTTTCATAAGTTTATTTTCTTGTTTTGATTATGTTACTACTAACATTTTTCTTGTGTGTATGTGGCCAGGTAGTAGATCACGATGATTTGTGACATGATTAAATCATAGCAACTGTAAATATATGCCCATCATAACATAAAAATAATTCTTTGAATTGCATAAACATCCCATAAAATGCATCATCCACTTGTTACTATGTCAAAATGAAACCAAGACTTCATTTTCAACCATATAGGACCATGTAAGCAGTGTCAAAACAACAAAAAAAAATGTGTGATATGACTATCTTCGAGCCTCCAGTATGCCAAGGGGTCCCACCTACTAGTATTATATTATTAGCATAGTTTAAATAATAGGTATTTAGAAATACTTTGCGGACAAAATTTCTCGTTGCGATTTTAATCATTAACACATGGTAGTGCATAACAAGATGTAATGGCAAAACCTATGGACAACAATGAAGTCTTTCATAGCTAAATTTTAAACGTGTGAGTATCATTGCTCGGGGCCAGATAAACTCTTTCCTAGATAGTAGATCACATGTTCTTCACCATTAGGGTCCTCTTGAACTAACACCATAGCAATAGTGGAAGTAGAGGAAGCCAATTAAAGGATATAGTCTTGAGTATAATTCATAGGATGCAAGAGAGGTGTGCGGGTTAATGCGTGTTTAAGAGCATCAAAAGAGCATTGAGAAGTGTCATCCCAGATTAAAGGAGTGTCTTTCTGCAACAATCTCATAAATCCTTTAGTGATTTCAACATAATTTCATATGAAACGACGAAGAAAGTTTGCTTTCCCTTGCAAAATTTGTAGTTGGGTTAGATTGTTGGGAGGGGGTAAAGTGAGAATAACTTTGAATTTCAAGGGATCCACCCTAATCCCATATTTGGAGACGATGAATCCAAGGAGTTGACCTTATTCGACAACAAAGATACATTTGTGAGGGTTCAAACGAATATGGTAAAACCGACATCGAATAAAAATGTCCTGTAAATGACCAATATGGTCTTGTCGAGTAGACAAATGAGTGGGTAAATAATTGAGATAAGTCTCCACAATCTGGTTGATATCATGGAAGACATATGACATGGCCCGTTGGAAAGTAGCACCAACATTTTTAAGGCCAAAGGGTAGCTTCTGATAAGAGAATGTCCCCCAAGGGCAGATGAAGGTTGTGTTATGTTGATCAGCTGGAAGAATATCAATCTGGTTATACCCTGAGAATCTATCCATTAAAGAAAATATAACGTTGTTGATGAAATTATCAATGATTTGGTCGATAACGGGTGTAGGGTAATTGTATTTTGGACAAGCCTTGTTGAGATACCTATAATCAACACAGAAACGAACGGTACCTTATTTTTTAGCAACCAAAATGATGTTAGAAACCCATTATGTCAAGGGGACAAGATAGATAAAGCCAGATTTCAACAGTTTTTCAACTACTGTCTTTATGGCCACGGTTTTCTTAGGATGAACCGGGCGAAGTTTTTGTCATACAGGTTTAACACCTAGGTACATTTTCATCTCATGCACAACGATTGAAGGATCGATCTCGAGCATTTCTTCATAACTCCAAGTGAACAAATCATGGAATTCTTTAAATAAAGAGGTGTAAGCTTCCACTTCCTCGGGCGAACAATTAGCACCAAGATAAACATTTTCAATGATACTTTATTTTATTGAAATATCGATAGTGATGGTAGAAGATATGTTGCCTAAATTCCCCTCGGAAGTAGTATCCTAGGTAAGTATAGGAGATTGGGGAGAATTGACAACATCGGAGGGGGAATATAGAGTGTATATATTTCTCAATTTCATCTAGACTAGGGAGAAAAGATGATCAATGATGGTTGTCATCCCAAGGTACCTCGTCGATACTAAGAATTTTCATAATGGATTTGACCGATGGAAAAATCCGTAGGATGTAGTCCAAAGAAGAGGATAAGGAATACAACCAAGATGGAAATGAATAAGTTTTGGATGCCAATAGATGTTGGTCGTCCAAAGAGGAAGAGGCATATTGGATAGCATCGTATGAAACCTCAATAGGACTAAGTGGCATAACGTCACCTAGTGCATCAAATTCCAAAGGACTAATCACAACCCAATGATCAGATGATTTGAAAGATTGATATACCATACTCGAGATCATATTGATCATGGCAATGTGTTGTGTTCTAGGAGGAAGTGGTGCAGGGAAATTACCCACAAGGGAAGAATATTTTAGAAGACCTACACCAACACTTTCATAAGTGATTTTACTATCTCCCAAGAAAGGAATATTGTTGGTGGTAGGAGTGAGAGCGTCGTGGGTGCAGTAATCTAACTGTTCGATAGTGACAATTTTACCTTGATAGGGGAATTGTACACATCAAAACACTGATGAAGTGACGAAAGTCATAGCATAAAACCAACTTCTTCCAAACAACAAGTTGTAATCAAGGGGAGCATCGACTACCTCCACCTCAATAGAGATAGTCTTTCCTCCCAACTAAACAACTAAGGACTGCAAGAGTCTGTGAGGACGAAAAACCTCACCCATCGAATGCTCGTAAAATTGTAGGGGATTGGTTAAGTGCGGGTGATTTTAATCCTTTCCAACATGCTAATGACATGAAACAAGTTGAATCTCCCTTATCCAGTATGGTGCGGTGAATGTGTTGGTTATGAACAACTACATCAATTTGAAAAGCAAGCTGGTGTGAAAGTCGTGAATTGAAGTTATCAAGGTTAAATGTGATATTAGTTGATGACTCAGGATCAATTGTGTCGATGGAGGCCAAGAGCATTCTACGTTGACTTGGAAAATGTTGTAGAAATTCAAGAGAAGACATAGCACATGGTGCTTGAGCCAAATATTCAACAATGTTGTAGTTTTGGGTGGCACATGAACTAGGATTAAAAGTTGATTTGCGAAATGTGTTCTTGGGAGGGCGTAAGATAGATTCGAAAGTCAGTTTCTCAATCTGAAGTGACCCAGATGGAGGACTAATGGTGGTGGTATATGGATCCAGTGGGGTACCCTTAGTGACATTCTCTTGATCAGTTTTATCCAATGTGTCATACGTTGTTGTGTGAGTGGTTAAATCGATCCCATTGAACATATAAATATGAGCACTCGACGAGGCTTCCTCACTAGGAGGATGACTAGGATTTCCCCCTACTGGAGGGGTAGGGGATTAAGCTACCATGGATTGGTGCTGAGGAAAAGGTTGTGTTAACACATCGGATTGGGAATTCCCTTTGAAAAAAATTTCAACTTCGTCAAGATGTGGATAGTCTCAAGTGTAGTGATCGTCACCACAAATGAGACACGATAATTTTGGTTTTCGTTGTGGTTTATTTTTAGGAGCAAGTGGTGGAGTTTGTGTTTTTGGATTTTGATTATTATTATTATTATTGGGTTTATTTTTCATTTTCTTCTTGCCCCCATATTGTTGTGAAGAGGCAGATTGGACTGTATTCACCTCAGAGATTTGAGTCTAGGGGGAGGTAGAGGAGAGTGAATTCGAACTGGTGACGGGTGCAGAAACATAGCGATTAGCCATTCTGGTCGACTGTGATGAATATTGGGTTTTTACGGTACCGATGATTCCATCTGCATGTTCCATAGAAGATGGTTTGGATGGATCGATAGAAGTACAGGGAGAATTTCGTATCAACTCATACAATGTACCATATTGGGAGTAAACCAAATCTAAATACCGATCTCGAGAAATGGCTTGTTCCTCAGTGACTACACCACCCATGGTGACGTCACGAGAAATTGGGGGTAAAATATATTTAGTAAACCATTCAACCAATAACTGGTCAGGAATGGTCTCTTTAATCAACCTTCGTCATCGTCTCCACTCGTGAATGTGATCAGAGATATGTACGGAGTTCGTTTGACGAAGTGAGGTTAAGATTTCAATACTCGTCTTGTAACGAATGGGTAATTGAAAATGCATGAGAAAATCCATAGCTATGGAGTTGAATTCTTGAAAGGTACCACGTTGAAGTTCAATGTACCATTTGGTTGTGGAGCCCGTGAGTGTGCACTGGAAAAGAAACAAACATATAGAATCATCCATCAGTGAGTTTGATGAACACCATAGATGGAATGTTATAAGATGTTTGTTCGGGTCTTCCCCAGGTTTACCATCAAATTTGGGGATGTCAGAAGGTAATTTAGCAGGAATTACCGATCATAAAGGAAAATGTAATATGGGATCATTTGTCAACCGAGAAAAATCTGGTAGATTCAACATGGCGAGGAATGGTAATTGTCGGTTAACCTGAGGGTGATACTGATGTGGCATAGGGACACCAGTGAGGCCATAAAATGGTTGAGGTGGATAATAGTATCCCATAGGCCCTCCCATACATGGTTGTTGTTGACTGGTATAGGCAGGATTCGATTGTTGTTGAGGAACGCTCATGAGCTAAGTGAAACCTATTTGATTCTGAGGAGTATAAGTCGGTTGATTAGGTTGTGGGGGATAAATAGTCTTCTCTTGAGGAGGGTAAACATTTTTTCCCTACGGAGGGTAAACATTTGACCCTTGGGGAGGATAAGATGGTTTTCCTTGAGGACCCCAGGTGGGATTTGGGACACCCGGATAAGGTTGTCCAAAATATAATCAGGAAGGAACGAGATTTGGTACTCCTCCTTGTGGGTTATGGTATGATTTCCCTCCTTAGTAAGGTTGATTAAACGTACCTCCTTGAGGTACTCCCTAGGATTGTTAAGGGTTCCCAACAAAAGGGGGTTTCCCCCCTGCCATAGGTTGTGTGAAAACTGTGGTTTGACCAATAAAAGGGGGTTTCCCCCTAACAGGTATGTGCAAGGGTGTTTTCCCCCTATAAGGGACATGCCCACTAGATGACAGTTTCCCCTTGGTCAATATTTGTCCTGCAATTGATTGTGTGTGTATGACAAGGGTCTGCATTCTCTGATGTAAAGGTGTTCCAACAAGATTCTATGGAACATAGGGAGTTGTAGTGTGAAAAGGTGTAGTGGTGGGAGTAATGGTCGAAGTACCTTGTGCATGATTAGTTGTCACGAATCCAACATTAAGTTGGATTTATGTTGAAGTAGCAGCAGGATTGACTACTTGTTTGATGCGACAATCAATATTCTGACTGGACGATCTTGCCTCAGGAGAAACATAGGCAAGAGGGTCATGAGGATCAAGAGATGGTCGACTAAAGTTAAAATGTTCATAAATATCACGTCATGATGAAGTCCTCCATATGGAAAAAACAAGTGTCTGTTGTGGATTTACCATGCCAGGATACTGGACACGAGTTATGTACTCATCATAGTCATGTTGTGTGTCTTCCATCTATGTTTCGGTATATGGCCTCAACGACAGACGTTGAACTTCCTCTTCTATTATGTTACCGAATGAGTCCATTCAAACAAGAAGTGGTTCGAGAGGAGCTTCTGACACAAAGATAGTATGAGGAATGAAATCCTTAACCGTAACTATGGCGCTTTCAGGATTTTCTTACAAAGGAGTAGCAACGCTCCCAACATCAAAGCGATTTTCTACTTCTTCATGGTAACTTTCTTCAGGTGAATTAGGAGGTAAGGGTTTGTAGCCTTCCAGAGGCAAACCTTGCATCCTAAATTATCTATGAAGGCCTTTATCATCTATAGTCTCAATATTGAAAAAATATTAAATAAACCAACAACACACGCTAAAAAATCTAGAAGAACCAACCAGCAAACAAAACCTTTTCTCAATGATCGTACTAGTTGGTGATGAGATCCAACATAACGTGATCAAATTGAGAAGGGGATAGGATATGAGCAGGTGGAACAGTTACGTTGATGACCTTCTTACAGACTTATGCCTTAGTGCAATCTTCCATACAATAATCATGGATTTACCCTCCAAGGAGCCCGAGTGAGTTTGACCAACGTTTGTTCCAGGTACAACAAATAATTCCCTTCACCATCACCTTATGTGAAGACCCTAAATATTATGAATACTAAGGACACCAACTACAGTCATACTCTAGGGTACAATCGATAATCCAGTCTGAACGTATGGGTAGGATAACAAGTCTGAAATACTTCAAGAGAACTGAGGACAAGTGGACCGGTAGAAATCCATAGGACCCCAAACAGATTCAAAATTCATGAAGAACCATGACCAAATGAATACAATTGGACCTCAAGAAGAACCCCCAATATATTATATTACTACTATGAACATTTAAACCTCGAAGGGATAAGCTCTGTGGCTGTCTCGAATGTGACCTCGTGCATAACCCCTGTGTGAGAGGGGGATCCCAGCTATGCTTATACGAAAATTGGATTCACTCTCCCTATCTCAAGACACTAAGTTTGTTTTGAATGCTTTGGAGAGTTATATTCATAGCCTAATCCAAAGCGCTAATCCTAGTCTAATGTTGGTGGAAGAATCTAAAAAGAAAAAGTTTCTAGATCGATTTTAATTAGCGTTGTTGTTCTTTACTCAGAGATGGATGAGAGTGAAACTAATGATATTATGACTCAAATCTCAAAGAAGAAAAAGGAATGATAAGAAAACATCTCTTTTTATGAAATTATATTTACAGGAAGGAGAAGAGTTTTCTTTCTTTCACTATCAAACACAAAAATGCAGAGAATTCATGTGATTGTTTCAACAAGAATCCAATTCAATGCTAAATTATTCAGAAATTGTTTCTAATATGCAAAAACCAATCATAAAAAATTATCTTTCATTTGAATATGAATATGGATTGATTTAATTTAATGCTTCTTATGCCAAAAAAGATTTCACTATTTCGGTTTTTAGACAATTGGAAGCAAGCATCATACAAACAAAAAGAAAAAAAAGAAATTTTCAAAAAGAAAGCAAAAATAACAAAAATCTCTTAAGAAATTTTCTTGGAAAGATACAAAGATCAAAGACCAATTAGAACAATATAAAGATCTATGAGTTTCCTTCTAATAACTTTCAAATGATTAGATGAACAAGAAAGTATAAAAAATGAACCCAAAATCTCGAAGAGAAAGAGTGATTTCAAAACAAGGAAATACTTTAAAACGATCCAAACAAAGATAAAAAAATCTTAACAAGAAACATGTTGCAGGACTGATAGTAGACACAAGTTGACAGAACAAGTCCTGAGCTAAAATAAGAATCCAAAAATTACACCCAACACATGTATTCAACAATTTTTCGAAAAGGAGAAAAATTGGTGCTCTGGTTTTATCATCACTAGAGTTATACAATGCTCCCTAAATCATTGCAGGGGAGCGTCAATACTGAAATCAATGCTCTCGATGTAAAGGAAGAAAGGCACGAGTTTCTGAGAAATAAAAGAAAAACAACCCAAAAAATAAAAACTTGGGAAGGCTTGATCACCAGTCTGTGTGAGATGACTTCAGGACTGACAACATATGTATAAAAGAGAAAAAATACAACGAGTAGGATATGAAGATGAGAAAAAGCTAAGATAAAACCAAGTAAAGAAACTGAAACTGAAATCTTCGATCCCCAATGGAGTCGCTAATTTCTGTTGTAGGAAAATTCCCCTGTGGATAGGTGAATTACCTCTTAGATCCTAGACCCCTATGACCAAGATAGAAAAATGCTAACATTGGACACTGACATTCCTTTAAATGTAGCTAAACTAGTCAAAGGAAAAAGAGGAATAAAATAGAATGTACCTTCTTTTTTTTCTAAAGCTTGTCCTTTCTCGATCCAGGCTGAACTTGATCTTCAGTTACTTTAATAGATATGCAATTAAATAGACAACAAAGACAATGCATGCTTCCTATTCTACCAAGATTAGTTTAAACTAGATTTATCAAGAAGAGACAAGCCTATGCAATCATACACAAACTTGAAGAAAACATGATAAGCATGTATTAATGAGGACATAACAAGGTACTTACAATCTGTAGATGCAGATGCAACAACCTCACCAAGTCCTCCTTGTCCAACCCCTTGCTCGAACAATCCATGATCAGAATGACAATACTTTTCACTGATATTCCCCTCCTTTTCACCATGAATGGAAGAGGATGTTGAAACTCCCCTTGTGTCTGAGTCACCTGAAATCACTGACATAACCCCTCCCTCAGACTCTCCTGAAGTGGAACCCGTCATTTCCCTTAATGCTCTCACTAGATTCTCCGCTCCCCAAACCCTCAAGTTAATCGGTTACATCAAGCATCGGAAGGTCATCATTTGGTTGATAGTGGAAGCACCAATAATTTTATTCATCACTGCATTGCCCAAGAAACTCATTGCTACATCCATGCTGTCAATAATTTCCAAATCATGATTGCCAATGGTGGTTCCATGAAATGTGCAGAGCGCTGTGAAAATGTGCATCTCCAAATCGGTGACTACCACCTAAAATCCCATATGTTTGCTATCGACATGGGTGGTTGTGACATTATGTTGGGTGCAGACTAGCTAAGAAATTTGGGTCCCATTCTCATGGATTTTAAGGCATTAACCATGCAATTCGACCAGGAAGGCCACCAATATAAATTCCAAGGCATCACTGCTAGTTCACCTGAGGTCATTAGTTCCCATCTCATGGAAAAGCTACTCAAAAAAGGTCATTCTGGTGTCATTGCCCAACTCCATACCATACAAGCAACAGAGACACCCCCGGTGCCACAAGACCTCCAAGCCCTCCTTTCTAAACATCAAATGGTATTTTCCACTCCCTAAGGACTCCCTCCTTCCCGCGGTGTTCATGATCATTCCATTCCCCTTGTACCCGGAAGCCTTCCTCCCAATTTCTGTCTGTATCACCACCCATTTTCACAAAAAAATGAAATTGAGAAAATGATCCAGAAACTCCTTAATGTAGGCGTTATCCACCCTAGTATGATCCCTTACTCTTCTCCTGTAGTCATGGTCTTGAAGAAAGAAGTTTCCTGGAGAATGTGTCCTGACTTCTGTGCCCTCAACAAACTTACCATTAAAGACAAATTTCCCATTCTTGTCATTGATGACCTCCTGGATGAATTGAGTGGTGCCCAATTCTTTACTAAACTTGATCTTCGCTCGCGCTATCACTAGATACATATGAAAGAGGCATAAATTCCCAAGACGACCTTTTGAACTCATGAGGGCCACTATGAGTTTTTGGTCATGCCCTTTGGCTTGTGTAATGCCCCCTCCACCTTCCAAAGCCTCATGAATCATGTCTTCCATCCCTTTCTTCGTCATTTTGTCTTAGTTTTCTTTGATGATATCCTCATCTATAGAAAAACCTGGATAGACCATATTACTCATGTGGATCAAGTTCTCCATCTACTCTCTCAGCACCAACTTTTCCTGAAACAATCTAAATGTTCTTTTGGTGCCTCAGAAGTAGAATACTTGAGTCATTTGGTTGGCAAGGATGGCGTCAGGGTGAATCTAAAAAAGATTGAAGCTATGCAAGACTAGCCGCACCAAAATACTCTCAAAAGATTGCGTGGATTTCTGGGCTTAACAAGGTATTATCGCAAGTTTGTTAAGAACTACAGAAAGATTGTAGCACCTCTCACTAATCTCCTAAAAAAGAACTATTTCACTTGGACTCCAGTCGTTGCTTAATATTTTCAATCCTTGAAGACGACCATTTGCACCACTCCGGTTCTGGCCCTTCCTAATTTCACAAAGTCCTTTGTGTTGGAATGTGATGCCTCAAGGAAAGGAATCAACGTTGTCCTTATGCAAGAGGGTCGACCTTTGGCCTTCACCAGAAAGCAACTGTCTGAAAGGAATCTGGGCAAACCTATTTATGAAAAGGAAATGTTGGCTATTGTACATGATGTTGATCTGTGGCACCCTTATCTCTTGGGGCAACACTTCCAAATTAATATAGACCATCAAAGCCTCAAGTACTTTATGGAACAATGCATTTCCTCCCTAGAGAAACAAAAATGGGTGACTAAGCTCTTTGGATATGATTATGAGATCATTTACAAGAAGGGAAAAGACAATGTAGTGGTGGATGCACTGTCCCAAAAATATGAAGAAGAAGGATCCCTTTTTTCTCTTTCCTTCATTGTACCAGATTGGCTCCAAGTTGTGTGCCAGGAATGGCTACAAGATCCCAAAAGTTCGCATATGATCCAACAATTGTAGACCAATGCTCTAGCTCCCCTAGGGTACTCTTGGCTCTAGGATGAGCTTCGATAAAAAGGTCATTTGTATTTAAGTAAACAATCAAAGCTTAAATCCTTGGTACTTTCTGAGCTTCATGCTACACCCATAGTTGGGCACTCAAGGTTCACCAAAACCTATGACAGGGTCAAACGTTCTTTTTTCTGGGATGGTATGTGTTTGCACCCTCTTCGTCACTGTGGTGAGCAAATAAGAGGTGCTTACATGCCCAGTTGGGTCTTCCTGAGCATGACAACTATAGAGGAAAGGGTTAGAGAAAGAAAAGCAAAACTATAAGCAAGAACTAAACTAATACAAACTAAAATCATGAGCATATGGATAAAGAAATAACAAACACAAAAAGACCAATATCACCAATGTTTTTGGGCTGGTCTATTGATGAAATCAAAGCACAATGAAGAAAGGGGACTATGAGTCCCTTCTTCCTCCAAAGGAAGGCTCTTGGGCCCTCACAAACTTGCTCTCCTTACAATAAGAAAAATGAAAATGATGGCGAAAGAACTCCTAGCACATCCACTCAATGGAGAGGTGGATAGCTCAATGAAGTGGTGCCAATGTGTTATTGTCAAGGAGTGAGTCCTTAAAACAATCTAGACAGCATAACATTACATGAAATTCCTTGAGAAAATGATGTTTCTTCATGGCTTTTTATAGCATTGCATTGGGTAATTATGTAACTCCTTTGAAGTGTGAAAAGGGGCTCTTTAGGGCTTCATTAGGTCTTTAACCAGCCTACCATGTGGATTCAGCTCAGATTTGAGGGTCAAATCGGCTTGGGAGCTGATCCATAAGTGGTTGGGAGGTCGACCAATTCAATAAATGCGTCGTTTAGCAGGTGCGCGGGTTTTTGCGCCAACAACCGCGCATCGTGCGCGTATGCGTGCATGGTACGTTCCTGTTCCACGCATGTGCGTGCGCACCAGACTTCTGTAAAGCGCCCTTTAATTTTTGGTTACTTTGTATAGTTTTTGACCTTTTTGGAATGTTGTGAAATGAATTCAGTGCCATGAATGACTTCATTACTGTTTGACGATGCTGAGTTATTGTCGCCATGTGCGGACGAAATTTCAGTGATAACAGATGCCCCCTGATGGATGAGGTTAGGAGAATACGTATAGCCGAAATACATCAATGTTTCTTCTAATGAGAATGTTTTTGTAAGAGAGAGAAATAGTGGGACCCTTCAGAGCGATCCTTTGGAGAAAAAACGAACCGGTAGGACCCGACCTTCTGAGAGTTGTGCAAAAGTAAGACCCACCATAACATGAGAGAGTGTTGGCGTCGAATGTTATGGGGGCCAACGACAGCAGGGAGCAATGGTGTTTCACCCTGTGTCGTCCGAGATCTCTCATTGGATAGAGAATGAGAATCAAGATACTGTCGGCCTTCTGGAAAATGGTGCTGATGTCGAAAAAAAGGGGGACGCGAATCCCAGAAGAAAAGGGCTTCGTGGAATCTACTGAGGTGAGGAAGTGGCAGAGCTACATGGATGAAGTCAAGAAGTGGGAAGACTCAAGACTACCTTTCGTTGGAGGATGTATGAGATAAAAAGTGGCCACAACCGTGTAACAAGGTCGAGTGTCAGGGGGATGACAAGACCGATGATAAGTTGTGCCAGAGGCAGGACAAGGTGGACAAATTCAGAGGGTAGAGGTAAGTGATTTGTGGAGTACTCTGAAGAGATGGACGATGCCGGCGATGGAAGATGATAAGTGAAACTCCAACCAAGGGTGACATGGGTTGCGTGTGGCCAAAAGGAAGCAAGTCGCCAACGGGGACGACAAAAGAAAATGTAATGACTGGTAATAAAGGCGTTTGTACAATAAATAATGAATAATGTTGGGGAGAAATGTACAAATACAGAAACGGGTGCCCCAGTGTGAAATGCGTGCCCCAGGGAGGGTAGAATTGTCTTGGAAAACAGATGAAGGGTGGGGGCCCCATTGGTGAGTTTCTGTATGAGGTAGGTGAAATGAGGGTAGGTTCGCAGATGGGCAAA